>APFE030800837.1:180333-226721 GCA_000404065.3 Pinus taeda
AATTTTGTTGAAATTATTTCTCTTCGGAATTTAGTAAATTTTTTGTGATTCACAAATCATTATTACATGGTTTAATCAACAAATTGTTTGTCACACACACACACTTCGACACATATTGGATGATGCTTTGCGACTGAGAACACATTTTGACATATCTTCTTGTTACCATATTTACAGGGGACGCAACAATATTTCCAATCTCCTATCCAAGGAAGCCACTCACCTCCCAAGTGGCATCTGGTTGATTCAAGAGCAACATGACATGGAATCATACAACTATTATCATCGCCCATTCATGGATGGGTAATTTTGATGGGGCCGAGGGCCTTGTTTTTTGAGTATTTTATGACACAATTTTGATGTATATATTTGAATTATAGCATATTTATGTCTATATTATTGAACTTTCATATGTATTTATTTATGGCAGTCTCCCAACAATGAGATCGACATATTTTTTGAGATAACAGTACTGATAGTGGCCAAACCACTGATAACTCATATGCTACCTAGCATCTTCAACATGTAATTTTCCTTATTTGATAATGAAAATTATGATTTTTTCGTGGGAAAAAAAACATATGCTGAACAACAACAAAATAACAACAAAGAACATCAAAATACAACACACAACACAGAGATTTGATGAGGAGTTCACCCCTCCCGGGCTACATCTCCTTGGTCCAGCTTCCAATGCTTGAGCCTCTTTATTATGCTCAAAATTACAACAAAGGTTTGTTTACAATGCTCAAATGCCTATGAAACCTATCTCAACAAATTTAGAATAATAAAAAATGGCCATCTACCCTCTGTTTGCATCCAATTTGGTGAAAAACTTAAGAAGTTATGACTTCTCCTAGTTTTCCCACTATTCGTTCCACAATTTGCTCCACATCCGACATGATCCTACAAATTAGCCCCAAAATCGCTAATTGGGAGAAACATTTGCTGCATGGCGGGCCATAATCTATCGGTTGAATCACAAATCGCAATTGACAAGGACTAGCAGGCTTAAGGTCTGTGAACATGGTGGCAATGTGCGATTGTGATGTGTGCAGACCCGACGAGAGTATTAACCGGATCCTATAATCTTATCACATCTAGGATATCACAATCGGAAGAAAACCAATGGTCTTGTATATGTGGGACTGTGCAGTATTGCGATTTGTGATTGCAATATCGCATCGCAACCCTAATCTCGCCGAGGGTCGATTCTATCGTACTTCACTCCCTTCACCGATGTGCGATTGTGATTTATCGCATCACAACCCTTCCCTGCTCAAGGGCCGATTCTTTAACACGATCTACCCGCGACTTATGATTGTGATATGTGGGGGCCAATCGCAGTCTGCCACTTGGTGCCTCCTCATTTGTTGAAGGGCTTGCCACATCATCCAATCCTACCATGTAAGCAAGTTAATATTAAAATTTGACTTGCTCTAACTTCTGCATAAGAGCTCAGATTTGAGTGTCGTTCACACCGTTGGAATCAGAATGACGAGCTCTTCGATTTGGAGTAAGTTTAATCAAATTATAACACTTTGATTTTTTAGCATAATTTTGAGCACCTGGTCACTCCTCCCCACTAGAATCTTTTGGACCCCAAAATATTATATTTAGTTATTGAATAGATGAGGGTTTGTTCCCTCACCTTCCCCTCTTCAATCCATTTGGCCTTTAATGGATTTGTACCTTTGAGACCCACTCAAAGATAATCAACATTTCCCTTCTTTGATGACCTCATTCTTCTGTTAAGTATGGTGTCTTTCTGAAGCTCATCAAGAAATTCTAGAGAAAAATATTCAATTGATGGAATCTGTACACTTTCTCCTTGATCTCCAATCAAAGGAGGCTCATACAATCTCAAATTTTCAACATTAACAACGGAATAAATTTGCATATATGAAGGCAAATCAAACTTGAAAGCATTATTACCAATCTTTTCCATAATTGTAAATGGACCATAACAGATTGGTTTCAGCTTTTTACCTTCACCTTGAATCCTTTCCTTGCTAATGTAAAGCTAAACTTCATCACCTACTTGAAACTGATGATCCACACAATGCTTATCATGCCTTGCCTTATACTTGCCTTAACTCTTTTCTAGTTGTTCTTGAACTGTTTGGTGAATCAACTGAATTTGCTCAATGAATTTCTTTGCTTTGTCTATGTAGCTATGTCCATCTACAACTACACCTTTCTCAAAGATGAAATCCAAAGGCGATTTAGACAAATAACCAAGACATGCCTCAAAAGGCGAAGTTATAGTAGAAGAGTGTTTTGCTCAGTTGTAAGCATGCTGAATATAATGCAACTGTTCATCCCACAACTTAGGATGTTTGTTGCAATATCCTCTTAGCAAATGAATAACTGTCCTATTAACCACTTCAGTTTGACCATTTGTTTGTGGATGGAAAGTTGTACTTTTCTTCAACTTGGTGTCCATCAGGTTCCATAAATTTGACCAAAAATTCCCAACAAATCGGGAATCATGATCACTTACAATAGAAGTAGGTAATCCAAAATGAACCCATACATTTTGAAAGAAAAGTTGAGCTATCTTTTCATCTGTAATTTGTTTTTTGCAAGGAATTAATATACACCTCTTGTCAAACCTATCCACAACTACGTACAAATAATCATGACCTTTTCTTGATAAAGGAAGACTTCCTACAAATTCCATAGAAACACTCTCCCATGGACGTGAAGGCACTAAAAGTGGTGTGTACAATCCTAGTTTCCTATTACTATGCTTACTGACTGCACATAATGAACGATCTTTGATAAAACGTGACACACTTTCAAGCATACGAGGCCAATAAAAATACCTTTGAAGATTTGCCATTGTTTTACTTAAACTGAAATGTCCAACAATAAGAGAAGTGTGTGCTTCCCTTGTGACATTTAATCTCTCTCTCTGTGGAACACAAAATTTTCCCAAATGATACAACAAATTATCATGTACATGGTAGTCTAATTCCTCAACTTGTTGGCCTTGACCCAAGTTTGAATATACCTCTGGAAATTCCACATCATGTGTGTATTGTTCAACATAACTTTCAGGCGAAACAAAATGATTCTTGAGTAAAATGGCTACATTAACAATCAGTCTAGAAGGCATATCAACAACTCTATTATAAATACCTTTCTTGTACCTGATTACCAAGTGGAATTATTGTAAGAATCCCATGTAACGAAAGTGCCTTGATTGCTGCAATTTTGTTTGAGATTGCAAATATTGCAAAAGTTGATGATCAGTGTGAATAATGGTTTCTTTTCCCATTAAGTAATGCTTCCATTTCTTCACACTTTGCACCAATGCGTAAAGCTTTTTATCATATGTAGGATAGTTAATAACAACATCATTAAAAATCTCAAAATTAAATGAAATGGGCTTACCATGCTGCAAAAGAATTGCACCCATGGCGTAGTCACTTGCATCTATTTGTATTTCAATTGGTTGTTTCAAATCCAACAATGCTAAAACTCGGGTTGAAATGATCTTTTGTTTTAAAGCATTGAATACTTTTTTCTGTTTGCCTCCCCGCTGGAAGACAACCTTCATGCTTGTCAAAGCATGTAGTGGAGATGCTATGGAAGAGAAATTGGCAATGAGCTTCCTCCAGTACTACGTTGCTCCTAGAAAACTCCTTACTTCTGTGACTGATTTGGGTATTGGTTAATTCATAATGACCGAAACTTTAGAGGGGTCAATCTTCAACTCACCTCCTCCAACTATGTGGCCCAAATACACTAAGGAAGTTTTCCTGAATTCACAGTTAGACATCTTCAGAAATAACTATTCTTTTTTCAAGACATCCAACACTTTCCTCACATGCTTGACATGCTCTTCTCGTGATTTGTTGAATATAAAAATATCATCTAAATAGACAATTACAAACTCATCAAGAAAGGATCTTAAAACATCATTCATAACTCTCATGAATGTAGCTAGAGCGTTGCAAAGACCAAAAGGCATAACCAGCCACTCAAACAATCCCTGTTTGGTTTTAAAAGCAGTCTTCCAAATATCCTCCTCAGCTATTCTAACTTGATGATATCCACTTCTCAAGTCTAATTTAGTGAAATATTTTGCATTCTTCATCTGATCTAGAAAATCATCTATTATGGGCAATGGGTATCGATTCTTTATGGTAATTTTATTCAAAGCTCGATTATCTACACACAAGCGCTAGGTTCCATCCTTGGGTACCAAAATAATTGGTGAACCACATGGTGAAGTAGAGGGACTAATTACACCTTTATTTAATAATTCATGGACTTGTTTCTTAATTTCTAAAGTTTCCATAATTGACATTCGATACATACCGATATTTGGGAGTGGACAGTCTTGTTGTAGCTGAATTTCATGTTGAATTCCCCTTTTTAGTGGCAATCCCTTTGGTTCTTGAAACATATCTCCATATTGATTGACCACATCAACCAATTTGACTTTCAGTTTCATGTCACAGCCTACAAAGGATTCACACTCTGTGTCATTCTTTTGCTTGATCATAAGGAGCACGAGATTCTTGCTGGAATTGACCAGTCGCTTCATTTGCCCTGTGCTTGGTAAAGGCAGATTAAGCTTTCTATGATGGACTCTCACAATATACTCCACTCCATCTTTGAAAAAAATGATATTTGTTTTCAAATCTATGGAAAATGACTTTCCGGTCATACAGATACAGGCTTCCCAACACAATTGTAGAAATATCCAGTAGCACTACATCTATTTCGACTTCATTAACAAAATTAGCAGTAATAGAAAACCCGAAAATGCATTTTCTTGTGACCTAAAGATTTGCATCCTTGGTTATCCAACCCAACGGATATAGTCTATGATGAGGCACAGTTTCCATATTCAACTTCTTGACCAAGTCTGTAGAAATTAAATTTTCCCGGGATCCATTGTCAAACAACGTATCAATCTTGTTGTGTTTGGAAATAACTCTAATATGGAACAATTCAATTCCGTTTTCTTCATTTGAAGCATTGTTGGAATTATTTGTTGTGCTGGTGCTTGCCACAACTTCCTCTTTGCTTGTTTTTGCCATGACTTTTCCTTTAGTGACTATGGCTACAATCTTTGTTTCATCACTTGAGTTGAAACCCAAGTCTTGTTGTACAACGTTTGTCTTATGCTTCCCTTTATTGTTAAATTTCTTTGGTCTTAATTCAGGATGAAGCTTCTAGCAATGCACTTCATCATGGCCCTCTTTGGAATAATTCTTGCACACCAGTTTCTCCCCTTCTTTCTTAACAAAAGCATTATTCTTCTGCTTTCCTTTAGATTTCTTTCCTTTTTCACCACTCTGGAAAGGCTTCTTCTTACCTTCTTCTTATACATTTTCCCCTCTTGCTTCAAGTTGTGTAGCTTGAACACGGACCTCATCAAGATTCTTGGGATTAAACATAAAAATGGTGTGTCGAAGACAGCTATGCAAACCTCCTATGTATTTCAACAAAGTATCTTGTGACTGCAAGTCTACTCCTAGCATAAGAGCTCTTCTCCTAAACTCCTGAGTATACTCTTACGCATTTTGACCTTTTAACTGTCTGAAATTTTTCCAATTCATGATAGCTTTTTCCATATGAGCTAAAGGGTATAATTTTCTTTTTATAGCAATAATGAAATTAGACCAAGTAATAGAGATCTTACCATGTTTTTTGATCTCGTCTTGAGTCCTTGCATCCCACCAAATGAGCGTTGCACCCTCCATTCTCAATGAAGCCAACTAAATTTTGATATCATCCTCTTGAAGGTTTTGAATTCTACAATACACCCCCAACTGACGAATCCAATTATCAAGCTTCTCTGCATTCACTTCATCATTATACATAGGAAACTTGAATTTAACATCTAGTTTAAGTAGAGGTGATTTTCCAGCTCCTTTTGAAGAATGATGATGAGTATGAGTAAGGGTTGTATTATTGGAAGAGTTTGAAGATGCTTGGGAAGAAGAAGATGAAGAAGATAGTGGAGAGGGTGGAGTTTTGTCTCCATTCCCATTACCTCCTTTTCCATTAGCTCCTCCTGAAGAGCCTTCTCCTTTGGGAGGTTTGGAACTTTCTCCTTGCAACCTGCTATTCCTCTCTTCATAGAGGACCTTCACCAGCTCTTTCATATCAAAGAAATCCTTTCTGAAGGTCTTCTCATCTTCTGACATGTTTGTACATTCTCCTTCATGAGACATGATCTCTGGAGTCTCAACTATAGCTTGAGGCCGAACTGGTGTTGGAGATTGTGGCAACCTTGCTCTTCTTCCCCTTGACCCAACTTCAGGGCTTCCAACCAACTTTCCTTCACCTCTTTTGAGTTTTAACCTTGTTAGCATGACACAAAACTAGCAAACAATACTCCTTCTTTGCACAATCAAATATAGTAAGCAAAAACCTATGCTCTGATACCAACTTGATCTAAAATGGAGCATATTAGTATTGTTGTATTATTTCCCCACTCATAATAAAACCCTAGATGCTTATCATTTGCTTATCAAGTGCTCAAGGATTCACCATTTTTGCTTAATTAATTGATTCCCATGAGAGTTTATTATGTAAATGTTATAAACAATTTAACATAAAACATATGTTGAACAACAACAAATAACATCAAAATACAACACATAACACAAAGATTTGATGAGTTCACCCCTCTTGGGCTACGTCTCCTTGGTCCAGCTTCCAATGCTTGGACCTCTCCATTATGCTCAAAATTACAACAAAATTATGTTTACAATGCTAAAATGCCTCTGAAACCTATCTCAATGAGTTTATAATACTCAAAATTGGCCATCTAGCCTCTTTTTGCATCCAATTTGGTGAAAAACTGAAGAAGTTATGATTTCTCCTAGTTGTCCCACTATTCGTTCCACAATTTGCTCCACATCGGGCATGATCCTACAAATTGGCCCCAAAAACTGCTAACTGGGCGAAAATTTCACCACACGGCAGGCCATACTCTGTCGACCAAATCGTAAATCGCAATTGGTAAGGACCGACGAGCTTAAGGTCTGTGAACACGACGATGATGTGTGATTGAGATGTGCACGAACCCGATGAGAGTATTAACCAGAGCCTATAACCTTATCACATCCTCGATATCGTGATCAGAGGAAAACAAATGGTCTTGGATATGTAGGACTATACAATATTGTGATTTTCATTTGCAACATCGCATCGCAACCTTGATCTCGTCATGGGCTGATTATGTCGTATTTCACTCCCTTCGTCGATGTGTGATTGCGATTTATCGTATCGCAACCCTTCCCTGCTCGGGGGACAATTCTTTAACACGATTTGCCTGCGACTTGCGATTGTGATATGCGAGGGCAAATGGAGGCTTGCCACATGGCGCCTTCTCATTCACTGAAGGGCATGACACATCATCCAATCCTGCCATGTAAGCAAGTCAAATCTAAACTTTGACTTGCTCTTTTGCATACGAGCTCGGATTTGAGTCTCGTTCGCATTATTCGAATCAAAATGACGAGCTCTTCGATCTGAAGATAAGTTTAACAAAATTCTGACACTTTGATTTTTTAGCATAATTTTGAGCACTTGATCACATATATGAAATGATTTTGTATATTGTTAGAAAGATGGGATTGACTTGCATGATTCAAACTAATATTTCAATACTTTGACATGGGGAAGTAATGGTCTCTTGGGAGAGATTTAATTATTTTTGTTATTTATGGCATGTTGCACTTGATGCATAATTATATAAGTGTTGATCTTCTCTTGTTTATCCTCATAAGACATCTTGATCACAAAAATATAGTATGCCAACATTAGATGAAAAACTGATACAGTTGCAATTACTGCTATCTTAACTATATTATGGCAACATTAGATGAAAACTGATATAGTTGAAATTATTTCTATCTTGACTAAGCAGTCAAGATCAAAAGTCATTATTTCATAAATTGGTGCAATAAATGATCTGTCAAGGAATTTAAGGAAAATTCTTCAGTCCACAATAGAGGTTATGCGTACACTAAAGGCTCGTTGGAACATGTCTCTACAAAAATCCAATAAGATTTTTTTTTTTAATGGAGCTCATGAACAAAGGTAGATACATTGGACTAGTATTTAATATTATGACCAAAACATTGAAGGAGGTCTCATTTGTGCTAGATACGACAAGGACCACTATTGGAGCAATGTTGATTCTTGCTCAGATAATAACTTATGTATCAAATCAACCATATAGGATAACTTACTAATGGTTAGGTATTGCATTAATTAAGAATATTTTATTAGTGCCTCTGCTACATTCTCTGCCCATTGTGAATACCTAAGTCTACTTTGACCCTATTAAGCTTGGGGTTGACTTCCTCCCATACTTGAGTTTCATTTATGCTAAATATTGATTCTTGCCTCTATTGAGATTATTACTCTCAATTAATAGATTGAAAAATATGTATGTGATTGTGAAATGCACAAGCACCAAATTACTCTAAAATTATAATTAGTTCAATTGTAAAACAAATCTAGTTCAATCCATTGTAACAAATTTCACCTCAATTAGTTTCTCAGGAAAGGAATGAAAGGCTATCTTCATGAAGGAACCCTTTCTCTTCAAAAAAGATTTAGAGGACTTTACCAAGGTACTACAGTCCCTACTCTTGAAGGTAGTCCGCCCTGTGTGGAATCTTCCCTTGTTTCCCAATACAGTGTGGAATCCATCACTTTAGTTTATCCCATAATGAAACATGTCTACTCTCTAGTTTATGACAAAAGGGGTGCAAGTTAAGGCAGTAATGTATCAACACAAGATGTTATACCACCTCTTAATGATTCAACAATTGAAATGATTGCTGAAATGGGATCCTCAAGGGAAAGGATAAAAAAATCCCTAAGAAATATACACTCAAATCATGTTGAGATGTCAATAGGATGGCTATTTGCTCATGCAAAAGAGCCCTCGTAGGAAGATGATAAACCTTCTAGAGCACTAGCTTGTCATTGGAAACATCAAATCTTTAGCAAAGGAAGAGATGGTGACTAGCTGAAAGGATGTTGACCAAAAAGAGGAGTTGGTACAAGCTCCTTCTATTGATGAGATGTTTTCCACTTGAATTAATTTACTTAAGTTGCTCCATGCTAAGGGTTCTCTAGTCGTACCTTGAAGGATTTGTTGTTAAAGTCACGCACAGAAAATAATGGTTAGGAAAGGGCTAAGGATATATCATTTCTTGTAGAGCATATGAGACAATGTTCTTTGGATCCTAGAAAGGATAATACCATCTTCTATTTTGGCTCTAATTTTACATGAAGACATTGCAACTTGGGAAGTGCTATTGACAATAGTCTTGTTAGTGTTTTGATGGATTTCTTGTCTAGTTTTTTCCTACAGGCATTAAAAAGTGAGATAAAAAAATGCGTCCCCCATTCTTATAACTGTAACATGAGATTGGAGTAACTTGGTAACCACCTCTCGTTAGATTGGGATTGAGGTGTGTTACATCTAACAACTTCCTTTCATGGTTGTTCCATAACATAGGGGGAAACCTTCCCATTCAAAGTAAAAACATCAATTTTCTCTTCTTTATCCTCTCCAAGAAGTGGCTCTCCCTTCCCATTCAGATTCCCTTTTTCATACATACTTCGAAATGTTGGTTTAAAGGGTCCCAAACCAACTTTGATTTGTTCTAAGAATGCAAAGGCCAAGCTTCCAAAAATATAATAAATAAGTTTCCAAGATTGTAGGAAATGATGACTTGGGTTTATGAGATGTTTTCCTCCACTCTCATAATTTCCAAATTTGGAATGTAGGCTAGGCTCAAAAGTGTGAAGAATAATATGAGAATATTTCCCTTAGATCCCCTCACCTTTCCTTTTTGTAGTATCATATCCCCTATGGGCATTCACACACACTTAATTAGTCTTGGTTCTTTCATTAGTTAACAACTTTACATAATATTCAACATTACCATGATATGCCTATTTCATAAATGAATTATAGTAATAAAAAATATTTATGTAAAGCATTTAAACATAATTCAAATTTAAATGATTCCAGGGGATTAAAAATTGGGACATGACAAGTCCCCATGTAGAATGATGTTTTTGATGTCCATCTGTTGTGCTTCCCACCCTTCAGAAGTAGTGAGTGAAAGAACAAGCTAGATTGAAACCATGTCTGCAAAATGGGAAAATCTTTTTAAGTATTGATATTGTATTGGAGCTTTGCTCAATTAGAGATTTCCCACTTGAAGATGTATGTGAACATTGTTATCGTTTTAGAATTTATTAATATAATGATTTTAATTTTGTAAAGTCGATATCATTGTTTCTTGTATTTTACCTTATGTAATATATTTTTTTTCCCAATATTGTTCACAATATACTATTTATGTTGATAAAGTATATTGAATCACTATTTCAAACTCAACAAACTCTACAATGTCTTTGAGAAACTAAACATTTCACTTATTTTTATAGAATAGTATTTCTATATTGATAATAGTAACTAAAACTTTTGATGTGTTTAGTAACCATGAATTTGTCAACCTCATTAGAAACTTTGGATATATAGCTATGCATATTGATCCTTCATTCATGGAACAAATATATATAACCTACTTTAGTAAGGTATTATATATGAGGGAGGGACGATGGCCATTGCAACCACGAATGGTAAAGATTGTCCTGCAACGTTTGTCTGCGTGCTCGAAAAGGGCTACACTGTCCATGCTACAGTGAGTGATCCAGAGTACAAGGCAAAGGTGAAGCATCTCCTAGACTTTTCAGAAAGTGGGGAGAAGCTCAAGCTCTTCAAAGTAGATCTAATCGAAGAAGGAAGTTTCGACACTGCCATCAACGACCATGTGGCCAGTCATGCTGACTTCGCTCCCAAAGATCTCGAGTTTCACTCACATTGGGAAGGTGGAATGAGGATGGCTCGCGGAGCCAGGGTTTATTAGAGCTCTAAACCTAAGTTGGGTGCTGACACACTGGTCGATCTCAACAAATTAACCCGCGACAACCTTGCATGTAGCCATAACCCGATCTTGTACAATCTGGTGGCTGGAATAAGAGCGTACTTTTGGGCCTCTTCTAGGAAACACATGAAAGGCCACTTTGAACCCCTAAAAGAACTCAGGAAAGGCAGAAGGAATGGATTGGCAAATGATGGATCGTTTTGGGCGTGCTCTGAACCAAAAGAAACCCTTCCAGTCACCCACGGGCCTTTCTTCGAGGGTTTAAGGGTTTGGTTTTCCTCAGCAGGGACGACGAAAAAGGAACACGACGACTACGCAAAGCAGGCAATCGATAGGTTGCACTAAGAGCTAGAGCATGAACCCTTAGAGGCGGAAAGATACCCACATGGGACATGGACAACCTATCCCTTTCTGAAACAAGGCATTCCTCATAGATTTGAATGGGGGATCTCTAAATTGGGTAGCCAAACGATAGATCGACCCATGTACTGGTCAAATCCAGTCAATCACAACTGCATTCTCCTTATCCTCTACTAGCTAGACGGATTTACAAAAAATGTCTTCTCTAGAGGACTGGGCACAACAGAAGAGTGCCTCGGATTTTCGCCTAGGTACTCTGACTACATAACTATTAACACTACGCCCCGAGGAACCCCTTATGCGTAAAAGAGAGCCAGTTTGGCTGCCAACCCGTGAATAGGATCACAATGAACATAAGAGCTGCACAGACACAACACGAGGATGGGCAGAGCCCTACTTGGGAGGCCATATGGAATACGCAGGCAAGCATCAGACAAAGGGCAATGCCAGGTACGCTACTGAGGCAGAGGAAGATTCAATAAAGATCTTCATCAAAACATTGGAAGGAAGTCATCTCTGTTGGACGCTCTAGAAAGGGATGAGGATCGAAGACTTCAAACAAGAAATACATCTTTACCATGGGATACCAGCAAGAAATCAAAATCTGATATATTCAGGACACAGTCTACAGGACAATCACACGCTACAGGATTATGGCATCGTAAGAGATTCGACTATCATAATCAACCCACGTCTTCCGGGCAGATTTTCTAGAACCAGCACAAAAAAACACAAGCTCTTTTAAAGATGCAGTCAAACGAAAGGCAAAAGCACAAACCAAACCAGCAACAATGGCTGAGCTGTTAGGGCCTTACATCATGGAACAAAAACTTGAAAATCATGTTCTCACAGACTCCTTAATGCTTGAGGTAAATAGCTTATATTCAGATTTCTATAACAATGCAATTATATGTAGATTTAATGGCTTTTGGCCAAAATATGATGTTTTGCACCAATGGATACATGATGCATGGTCACCAAATTGTGAAATCTATCTATTCCCCAAGGGGTTTTTCATAGTCACATTCAACACAGAACAAGAACGAGAACATATCATTAATAAGGGACCATGGTTCTGGGGCAATGTTGGGCTCTTCATGACCCTGTGGTTCCCAGATTTCGATGCCAACACTATCGTGGTATCAAAAATACCAGTTTGGGCCAGGTTACATAACCTCCCATTACACTTCTGGCATCATAATGTATTAATTGCCATTGGGAACTCCCTGGGAAAATTCCTAAAGATTGATGGGGACAGACTTACAAGGGGAATATTCACTTTTGCTAGGATATGTGTTGAAATAGATCTCAGCCAAGGGTTACCAGACAACATCACATTGAATTTCAATAACTCACAGTGGACTCAACCATTAGACTACGAAAACACAACTTTTCGGTGTCGTGGATGTTTACAAACATGCCACTTACATAGCACCTGCCCACTGGTCAAAAAATACCCCAAGTGGAATAAGAAGCAACAAAAAAGCCAAAAGGCTGGCAGTACACAGACCCCCTAGAAGAAGAAGTAGAAATAGTAGAACCAACAGAAAATAAAGCAGAATCGGATGCTCAAAAGGACAAAACAACACACAAAAGGAGGATCCCAGCAACCCCCCTCAACAACAAGAGACCCAAATGGAATTAAATGGAAGCAAATGAGCACACAGATCAGGAGTCTTAGACTCAGACAAAGAATACCCCACAAATTCCAATGAAAAACAGTTGGCCATTGTAACATCCACTCCCAACACTAGAGGTTGGAGAAAAGTGGAAAAGAAGAAAGGCAGAAAAGAATAGGCTCATCTGTAATTTTTTAATTTTTTTGTATCTTGTAAAACAGGAACAACTCATATCCATATGCAATTTAGCATCTACAACATGTAATTTTGTCTTATCAATAAAATTACGATATTTCCAAGGGGAAAAAAGGTATTATATATGAAGCACTCCACCCATATTGCCTGATGCAGTGGATCCTCAAATCTTGTGAAATAAAAATAGTTGAAATTACATAATCCATCGATGTAATAATGAATTTGACTTTTGGTGGATTCAAAGCCCCCATTAAAGTCCAACATGATGGGATGGGTCCTAAAACCTTATGAAATGAAAATAGTTGAAATCACATGATCCATTGACGTAATAATGAATTTGACTTTGGGTGGATTCAAAGGCCCCAATATAGTCTAACATTGCAATTTGGGAATGCCAGTTTACAATATCATGTGGTATGGAATTTTAGGGGAGTATTTATCCCATTTTCATACATACTTAATATCTTATTGTAAAACCACTTTCAATTCTTTAGGAATGAATAACATAAAAATATTGCCTTGTACTCCTTGGCCTTCGATGCTTAGATTTATTTTAGTGATGCAATTCCACCGTTAGGCCACATTGAAATATAGATGGATTGAGCTCACTTCCTAATCTATATTTATAAAGGCAACTCAAAAGCATAATAGTCCCTAATACCCAATCTCCCCTAACTACCCATCTTAATTGCCCTTAATAAGTTTCAATCTACTTAAGCTTACATTAGCCATCTATGTTATCATTTTACTTATCTACATGTTTTTAGAAAAAAAATATTCTCAATCAATGTCATGCCTTGTAAATAAAATATGTGAATATGCATGCACTAAGTATATGCATGGTGTGTATATATATTTTAACCTATTACACCAATATGTGAGTCCAAGTTATTTCAACCAAAAGTCTCATTATGTTGTGTTTAGAAGTTACATAATATCACAAAGTTTAGAATATATTAGAAAATATTATATTATGTTGATTTGGATTGTTTCACTATATAATTTGTCATTTGTCTTGATGTTTTCAAAAATTGAAGGAATTAGCTTATAGGGCAATTTTATTGGCAAGACCCTATTTGGAGAATTGGGGTCTAAAATTTTTCGGGGCTAGTTTGAGGGCTTAAATGATGGTTTTTTGGGGGTAAAACTTTCCTGCTTAAGCATCAGGATCTGTAAAGTTGTTCTACACCGAAGAAATTTCCAACGATGCAATAATCACATCAATCAAAGTTCAAATGCAAAAGTTATGCCTCCTAGAATTTGACCTATTGTATTTGACCACAATAATTCAAGAGGATGCCACATCAATCCTCGTTACTCATGGAAAAGGGGCTATCCACATGGGGACTATCAAGAAGACTCTAGAAGAGTTGAATTGTAACTCATCTTGAGGGTTGAATGACTCAGATTTAACCCCTGGCCCTAGTTGTCTATTGAGTTGTGTTATAATCAGGCCGCTAGGAGGAAAATGACTTCCATTCTTTTGCTTGCATTTTGGTCTATAATAGAACAAAGTAGTTAGTGTAGATAAAGAGAAAGCATAACAAAGAGGGTTTGTGTTCTGTAGGAGCCGACGACCAAAGGTCTCAGGGAATTTCATAAAGAGTGTCGTCTCCTTTATACATGCATTATTTCCATTCTAGACAAAATAGAGTAGAGTAGCCTCACTTTCCAGCTACATTTTCTCATGAAAATGTTTCCCATAACATATCTTGGTGTTCATTATGGTTTGTGAGGGATTATATTTCCTTGTTCTTTATTTATTGCATATTATTTATGACATGCATAAAAAACAAAACATTAATAAAATCTAAAAGAAAATAACCCTTCATAGTATAAATTTCAATTTATTTTCACAAATATATTATGGTGAGCTATACAATAAATATCTACAACCATGTATAGATCACACATTGTTGATGAAACTTAAACTTAATAAAGATTACATCAATACCTTAGTTTACCAATTTAACAACCCGCAGTTGGCATACTTTGGTAAGAAACACATAACCAACCTATTAATCATAATAAAACCCCTTTAATTCCCTAGATTACCTTAACCACTTGATTCTCACTATCCCAATTTCCTTGTAATGTCATGGTTGAGCTCTAATTACATGATACAAATATCTATGTTTTTTTTGTACGATTACATTGGTTACATTGTTCACCTAGGAAAGACTTG
Source organism: Pinus taeda (assembly GCA_000404065.3). Taxonomy (NCBI): domain Eukaryota; kingdom Viridiplantae; phylum Streptophyta; class Pinopsida; order Pinales; family Pinaceae; genus Pinus; species Pinus taeda. The sequence goes on from APFE030800837.1 coordinate 195,642, forward strand.
AATCTAAAACCTTGGGACTGAAGTCCTCACTCAGCAGTCTATATTAGATATAATTATATTGTTCACATATGAAGGACTTGAACCTAAAACCTTGGGGACCAAAGTCCTCACTAAGTCCTGTGCCCCTAGCCTCTTTGGAAGTTTCCGCGGGGTTACAGTCAAAGGTCTACAACAGTCTAGGTTCGAGGATTACACTAATGTTGTGGGTCATGGTGGTCTTTGAGATTCTTCTTCTAGATACTATGAAAATTGGTTATGGGGTGTGGAAGTTGAATTCTTATGTGGGATGGACAATAAGGATGATGTGTATAAGACCGACAGAGGTTCAACGTTTTTTATCATGACAATAACTGTTTCGTTCTCCCATGGCAAGTGTGCGGGGTGGTAGGGTCACCTAGAAGTGAAATGTTTCTGGGCTCGGGCTACCACCTATACAGGCAACTCGCCACACCCATCTTTTCACTGGGCACTATGAGCTTGAAGCAATGGTGCAGGCTACGAATGCTAGGGGTCGTGACAGGAGAACTTAGGTGACTACGCAGGAGGAATAACCGAGCTCCTCAGGCGGCAGAGTAAGGGGCCACAAACCGGTAGCCAATATCATAAACGATGCAGCCACTGCTTATCGTGAAGGGACCAACGAAGAAATTAAGTGTTTAATTGAGGAGTGGGAAGCTGGTCTGAACCGCGAGGCGAGCTCGGCGGATATTGAGATGGAGAACTAGCGGGTGATGGTGTCGTACCCCTAGCATACCCACGGGCGAGTTTCCCAGTGCAAGCAGACTTTATATTTGTATTGGACCATAAAAGGTCTCTTGGGCAAGGCCCTGGAGCAGATTTTAATGAGTATGGCGACAATGGTACAAGACTTCCCCAACTATAAGCAAGATTTCCAGAAACTTCAGTTCCAGCTACAAAAACAAGATGGACGCCAATGTCGACTTGAGGATCACCTTCCTTGCCTTCTTTCGCAAATAGTACCACCAAGTTCCAATGTGAAAGACTTGACTCCAATAGAATCTGCGTTTGTCGAGGGAGAAAAGTAAGCTACTAGATGGTTTCAGTTTTAATTAGTATATATGCGAGTAGCTTTTAATTTTTAGAATGATGTTTTATATGTTCATAGGCAAATAGTATTTGGACAAGGTAAAGATATACAAACCTATATAACTTGGGTAGAAAGAATTATTATTTTTTGCCACTGGATGACTTATCACGCCTTTAAGTGGCCAACAACTTGATTTCCTTTTGGGCAAATTGAGGCCACCTAACTATTTATATGTGGATGTAAATTGCTTATATTTTAATGAAAATAAAAAGCATCTTCCGAGCTTACAAAATAAAAATAAAAACATATCCTAAAGAAATGGCAGAATCAAATATTACCTTTTTCAACGCGGAGGTGTTAACCACTCATGAAAAGTTGGATAAACATGGAATAAAACAGCTTTTTTCAATTGCAGAATCCAAGGGTTCAAGAAAAAACACGTACCACTAGATGACTTATCATGCTTTTAAGTGACCAACAACTTGATTTCCCTTTGAACAAATTGAGGCCACTATTTATAAGTGGATGTAAATTGCTTATATTCTAATGAAAATAAAAAGCATCTTCGGAACTTACAAAATAAAAACAAATATATATCATAAAGAAATGGCAGAATCGAATATCTTATTTTTTATAGCGCGGACGTGTTAACCACTCAGGAAAAGTTGGATAGACATGGAATAAAGCAGCTTTTCTCAAACACGGAATCCCGGGGTTCAAGAAAAAACACGTACCTCGCTCGCTTGAATGAATACATTCTGTATTTAGTGATTCCATTTTGCGGGTCCTATAATTATAGCCTCTCGTAAGCTTTCACTCCGGATCCGCTTCTTGTAGTCTCGACTGGCAGAGGCTGTTCCTACACTCTCAAACTGGGGACTACATCATTGAAATACGAAGAAACTGGCAAGTCCAGGGCTGCTTTCTTATATTATGAATAAATTGTTGTGTTCAAACTGTACAGATGTGGATATCGAAGGGTTAGGTAACGGCCAATGCCACATGTATTGGAGAGGCATAGGCATGAAAAGCCTAAACCCTTTCCCTAAAACCTTACGGTTAACCCTCATCCTAAGAAGATATGTAGGCGTAGAACCAAACCCTCACCAACTGTGTAAATCTAGATTGTTGCTAGAATGCTTCAGATCGAGCATTTTGAGGGGCATGCTTATTCAATAACTTGTCTGTTCGCTCTTTACCAACCCTTCCGCTATCCACATTCGTGCTAATTTGTCCACACCAATTTCTTCCATGGTAATTTGTAGAGGCAATAAAAAAGTATGGATCAGGGTTCGCAAGGGTTTGCAAAATTCCTATCAGGAAAATACCGAGATCTGCAAATGGGCTCTGTTTATATGGCCAGAGTATCTCAGATAAGTCTGATTTGAAATTTGAAAAATGCTTTTGGGGGCTTTCTGAAACCTATGGGAGTCGGGTGATCATTTTTCTTTACAACCGAATCGACAAGCTTTCCAGGTATGATCTCACATTTATGATGGGTCACAAGTATTTTCCATCTACGGTTTCTTAATCTTATGGCTACAATCTTTTCTCTGCAAATGAGGTTGAGATTCTTTGGATCTACTGTCAACGTTTTGTTGAAAGGCGTAGCTAATACCTGGAATATAAAGTTATGCATTCTTTGTCATAAAGAACATAGCTTGTATAGGCTAAATGCGGAGAAGATTAGTAAGAAAATCCAAATTTGGCATACATAAGATTTCTTGACGGTTCATAGTTGATTGGCTCGCAAGAAATTATAACTACTTTCCCTGTGAAGTGATCACTTTCTTGGTGGATTTGTTGTATTCTTCAGTTGTTCATGTTTCGTTCCTTTCTATGTCTTAAAGCTTTTGGAGCCTATCTTTCTGCATTATATTGTTGCTATCTCAACAGCAATAGTGCTCCTTGGCTACAGCCACTTTTATATACACAAATCCAGGATGTGTTAAAAAACTTCTTTCAAACAGAATTAGAATGGGAAGGAAAGGAACAACCTTATCCTTGATAACTGTAGGATTGTTTTAAAGAAAAAAAATTAAAAGGAAAAAGAAAAAACTAGTGACATGCAAAAATGATTTAAGATACGTTTATATTGCTGGTATCATGTAATTTATCATTAATATTATAATTTGAGTAAAATATATAATTAATATTATTATAATTTGAGTAATTACGCCGTAAGGCGTTCCCTCTGGGACAAACTACCCTCCATGCCACCGTGTCTCGACGTGGGCCGTTAAATGGATTGTTAGATGATTAAATCATTTCCAGCCATTAGATCATCGGTGAAAAACGTTCTGAGGTCTGAAGCGACACAGGGAAATTTTATGGGTAGGTCGAGGACAGAAACCACCAAGCGAAGAGCCTCTCGAGCGTCCTCCACGACCCCCAACCGATCCTGATCACTGAACAAATTCAGCAGGTATGAAAATATTTGCACAAGCCCTGCCACCAGAAATTTGACAATATCGAGAAGCAATGTGATGTGGCGTCGAAGAAAATTAGAAGAATAGAAACTGTAGATAATATAGGCTATGATTTTCAGATGGGTGGAAGAAAGCGCGGCCGGCCTTGCCGTTATAAGGTATCCAAGAAGAAAAGTGAAATGGTGGTGGTGTAGAAAGCTGGACTCGATCGAGAGAAGACCGAGGACCAGGGAGTGGAAGCAGAAAGCTGGACTCGATCGAGAGAAGACCGAGGACCAGGGAGTGGAAAACCTCGTTTCGCGGACTGTAAATTTCTTATTAAAACTGATATGAATCGATAGCAATGTGAGGGATCTTGGGGTTTTAGGTGATTCAATATTTGTTCAGTGTTCAAATCGAGGACGCGGAGGGTTCTGAGAGATTCTCTGTGAAATAAAGCGGTTTCTTCAGACAATAGTGTGCGCGAATAAGATTTGGAGATGGTTTCACCTAACAATTTTAGGGCTTTTTCGTCTGAAATGAAGATTTGGCGATTTAAGGGTTCGAACTGGAGATTCAGGCGAAGATAGCTGAGTCTTTTGGAGGCGTTGGACCAATTTTCTCTGGTCATCTCAGGCAGCTTTTCTTCTTCGTCGGGAAAATAATGGCGAATTTCGGCGAGAAGTTCTTGAATTTCGGGCAAGGAAAGGAGGCGAGGATAGTCTGGGATGACTTCCCATCCTGTGTATTGGGTGCCCATAGTTTCTGTGAAATATTGTCTCATCTCTGCTCCGAGAGCAACATTGGGAGTTATATCGGTGGGAAGGAATGGCTGCCTGGTGTGTGGAATTGTTGGGAGAGTCTGTGGATTGTTCTCCTGCAATGTTTCAACTGTGTTTCGATCGTAGAGGAAGCGGGTGGGATTTATATTCACAGGATCGAAAGCAACAGATAGCGTCACAGAGCATTCATATTCGGGCTTGTCACAATCCATCTGGTTGATTGCTCTGTATCGTTGGTCTTGCTGCACACTGTTTTATCCCAGGCACACTATTTTCTTTGTAAAAGGCAAAAATCACTAGGTTCTTATATAATTTTACACCCCCCTAACTTAGCTTAGGGTTGCATCGCTTCGGTTTTATTAACCAGTTTGGATAGCGTCCACAGTTCAGACTAAGCTGTGAATATATTGTACATTTGTTTTGCATCGTTAAAGACTATATAGCCTAACAGACATTGGCCTCAATGCTAACCAATAATAGACATTGGCATCCTTCACATTCACATTCCAGTGGAGAGGAAGAGCAGTTCCTCTATAGCAAATGTTGTTGAGCATGGGCCCTATATCCTAACAGACATTGGCCTCAATGCTCTTGATTCTGACATTTTTGTCCTATGTACTTGCTGGCATTTCTCTTGGATTCTCTTACCAGACAGTCTGTGCTATCAGTAAAAATAGATGTAAATATAGTATTATTTAGTTGAACTATCTACAAATTGTGATGGCATGCATGAATACATGGGTCAGTTTGTGGTTAAGATTCATTTCAAAATTTGGAATAATACAATTTCAGCATGGGAAACTAGATTGTAAGATCACCGTTTTGGTAAAGAAACTAAGCAAAATTGTATAACTTTGTATTTTCAGACTCATAGGATGCTGGTCAGCCTAAAACTATCTAGGTGGACTCCCCACTATTTCTCTGATGGACAATTTCTGTTTTCAGTATGCTTTTAGTTATAGATACAATCTTGTTATCTGGTTAGAATTAGTATAAGCCACCCTAAGCAGTAAGCTAAAACTATATGATAGCTATATTTGGTATTTGATAGGTTATGTGACATGGTTCCAAGTTTTTGAGTCAAATGACTAGGTACAGGAAAATATTTATTTTTTGTACTGTTATGATATTTCAGCCGCCCAACTTACCAAAAACATGAAAAGAAAAAACAATTTCAGATTTGTATGCATATGTTGATGAAAGGAATGCTAAACATATAACTTGCCTATTTTTGGATGAATGTTTTTATGGTATCATTAATTCAAAAAAATAGATAGATAGGTAAATAATTGACATTGTCCTAAGATCGATAACACAGAAAGTATGCATTTTGATTTATAAACTATTCTACTATACAGTAACTTAATGTCCAATACTAATATCAATAGAGCTTCTATGTATTGTAACTCATGGTGTTTGTATTCTACCATAGTATGTGATGTTCGTGCAAACTTAGGCATTCATTGTCATATAAGTTATATTTCATTGATGTGGGAAAGAAGAAATTTCCCAGATTCCAATTTATTAATCAAATCCTCCGTATAAACGACCATGGCTTCTACAGTTGAGAATGAGAATGGCAACGAAATGGATTATTACGGTTGAAGTATTACCATCATTTATGGATTAATAAGAATCGTAATGAGAGAGTAATTATATTTTTTTATTTTTCTGTTTTGGGTCAGTGGGTGTTGAGATGGATCTGGTAGGTCATAAATTGGTGTGGTCTTTTATAATCAATGCTGAATTGTATTAACTTTTATGGTAATATAGTCATAAATCTAGTTCGAGAGTCTTTCAAGAACATCAAGCGCGTGTAATAAAAAAATCCATGTCCAAACTCCAAAAGTTGACCCATATATTGTTGCGGAGTGTTGATGAAATTGCCATTTCTATCGGGAATGTGGCTACCTAGTTTACAGGTATTACACATACAGAGTTGTCATGGCTAAGAGTTGGATATTGGAAATGGTGATTTTCCAATGTTAAAGGAATGGTCTTTAGAGCGCTTACAGAGCATAATATCGTCAAATGGTATGCGGAAGGAAAAGGCAATATCAGAACTTGAAAATGTAACCATACGTAATTGCCCATTGTTAAGGAGAAGCAATGTGATGTGGCGTCGAAGAAAATTAGAAGAATAGAAACTGTAGATAATATAGGCTATGATTTTCAGATTGGTGGAAGAAAGCGTTTTTTTTCCATCTGCTTAGCAAGTAACCCACAAATACTTGCAGGTCTGACACTTCACAATTCAAACTGGGAACCAAGTTAACTTGGACTTGCAGCAGTACTGAGCTGGGTTTGACATGTGAGCACTTAAAAGACTCCACAAGTTTTCAACTCTCATTAATAGAGATTCTGTGCTCTTTCTGTCAACATGACACTATTGTGAAACTTCCAAGATTTGAATCATTGCTGGCCCAGTGATTGGCTAACACAAGAGTGCCACTGTCACTTGCAAGAATAAAACTTGAGACCTGTGACCAGTGAATTCCCCACTTTGCCATTAAACCACGGACCCATGTCCCAGTGTTTGTGTTTTACGATAAAGAAAAACTCATAGGAGAGACAACATGATCTTCTGGTTTATGATCCACCCAGGGCATCAAAGCAATCAAAGCCAAATGGGCATTCATGCCACGTTGGCAGGATAATCATGACAACCATTCAGAAAAAACAATTTTGGTGAATTTTCTTTGTTTTTCTTTGTTAGTTTAGCTTCTCACTGGGGTTCTCTGAGTTCGATGGAAGGAGAAAGGATAGAGAGAGAAGAAAAGTCAGGGGCACAACAGGATACACACCAGAACAGCGCATGTAAATCTTGCTGCCAATACTAGAGTGCAAAACAACTGTACTCATCTGTAACAAAACTCTGTATAGAAATTTCCTAGTGAATAAAGCCATACTCTTCCTTCTCAAAATAGTTTTGAACTTTTGTGTAATAAATCTCACTGGTAATATCTTGCTTCCTATATTTTCTTACTTCCCTAAATGCTAAATGTAAACTGGCGGAAATGTCCCTGTTTTGGGCGTCCTCATAGCTCTCTGTTAGTAGCTTTGGTTTCTTTGTTGTAATTTTCATTAGAAGGTATCCAAAGACTCTTCTGATCTACTGTGTTTTTCTAATTTCTTTGGCATGAACTGTGTATATAAATCGATCTGCCCTGTTTTCTGGGTATTACTTTAATAGTGACTAGCAGTTTGGTCCCCTGTTAATGTCTCTGTGTTGGCAGGTGACAGAGTAGGTCATTTGATATCAGAGTGCTATACAATCCTGGAAGTGGATGATTAAAACCATACAATAGTATCACTTGGAGGGAGAAAAGCCCCAGGAAGAGTGAAGACGAACCTTTCAACAAATTGATGGGCAGATGCATACAGAAAAACTGAATAACAGATTAAGGCAGCTTGAGGCTTATTTCAGTTGTTAGAGACATTCTGATGGGCAAAAGATTACCTTTGCATGTTTGAAAATGTCAAAGCATGCCCTCCTGTGGTGGGAAAGCTATTGCTAGAATTTGTAACAGCAAAAGAAAGCACTTGTTATGTATTATAATGAGTTCAAAGTTTTGCTGAGAAGGAAATTATAGCCAGCCAGGCGTGAAAGGGAGGAGAAATTCCAGAGCCAGTGTCTTAGATAGCGTCATAGGCAGCTTGTCTAAGATTACACTGACGAGTTCCAAAAAGCAAGTGATCATACTGAGTATTTTGGAAGATGAAGCCAACGTGGTTATGAAATACATTGGAGTTATTCACTGTTACATTCGACCAGAGCTGGCCTTGCTCAAGGTTCACAGCCTTGATTGGGCCTGTACATGTCGTTATTCTTTCACAAACTATTATTATTTACAAAATATCCATTTTCAAAATACACATAACTAACTATTGCAATTGTAACTCATTATCTTCCGCTCTTACTTTCAACAATGTCCATTCACATGTTCCTATCCTTCCCCACTCTATCCATGTCCCTATTCTTCCCCACTTTATACATGTCCCTGTTCTTCCCCACTCTATGCTATTCTTCACCACTCTATGCCTTACGGCGTTTCCTTTGCAACATAACGTGCAAATGCTAGTTATAAGTAAATATACTATTTGATATTTATTTTAATTTGTATAATATTATGTTTAATATATAAATTAATAATAATATTCATATTAATATATTAATATAATTATAAAATATATTGATATTAATATTTGAATATAATATATGATAGGGTTACGGTAAATTGAAAATTGAAAATACTTTGTGCTGCAACACCCAGTAATTCCATTTTTTTTCTCTACGTTGAATGTTGCACAATAACTTATAGAGTTTGATACATTTAAATTTTTTTGTTGAGTTTAAACTTCTCATGGTGTTACTATAGGTGAGTTTAAACAATTCTGGTGCTATTATTTCCCTATATACTTCTTTTAGTGTTTTAATTTTATAAATATTATATCAATTTAAGTATATGTTAGGTTATAAATAGATAATATGATATTATAATAAAAACAAAAAATATATAATAAAAATAATTCTTTGTTAACGTTTCAAAATCTTAATCGGGATCTATTATTAGGACTTCAAGAAGAAGTTTTCGGACTTCAAGAAAAAGTTCTAATGATGGATTCCGGCTGGGGTTGGGATTTGAAACGTTGACGGAAAATGGTTTTTACTGTAGATTCTCGGGTAACTAAGTCAAAAAATATGAACCACAGATGTCTTAAATCCAGACATATATAATATTTTATTTTTTATACAACTATCTTAATAATCCATTGGGTAACTAAGTCAAAAAATATGAACCACAGATGTCTTAAATCCAGACATATATAATATTTTATTTTTTATACAACTATCTTAATAATCCATTTTTTTTTGTTATTTTGATGTAGAATTTGGTATTATTAAAAATGTTACTGAATTTAAATTAATATTATAGGTTAACCATCTCAAATTTGAAGATTTTTTTTGAAAAGCACAATAAAAATGATTGAATTAACATAAAATAATAACTATCTTAAATTTGAGATTTTTTTTGAAAAGCATAGCCAAAGTTATTGTATCAAATCTAAATTTAGATTTTAACTTTCATTATCCTTTCGGATATTAAAAGACAAATTAAGTCATTCTCTTTTTTAAAAACAATACCAATCTATAGTATATAAGGACATCTCAATTGGTGATCCCTATGTTGTATTATGAATTATTGTGTAAACCATGTGATTAAGGCTCAAATTTCAGTAGGTAAAAAAATATAATCAATTTATATTATATTAACAAAGCAATCAAAATTTACAAAAAGAAAAGAAAAAAAACTTATTATACTAGAATGTTTCACATCAAACTAAGGTGTATTGGTTGCTGCATTTTGATAAACATCCTTATTCGATAAATTTTCTGTTTGCTCTCAACCAATGCTTTCGCTATCCACATCTATAGAGGCAATAAAAAAGATGGATCAAGATTTATTTTTAAATTTCCATGAAACTCTGCAACTACTTACACTGGAGATCTAACTCGCTCTTCCTTCAATCAAGATTGAAGACTAACTCTCTTTGACTGAATTACTAACTGCCACCTCGTTCTATAGTCAAATTGATGAAGACTCCTCTTAATTGAAGCTTCAAATCTATGCATATTAACTTGATGATTATTCCACTAAACTGGAGATAACTCATCCTAATTGAAGTCTAACTCATGAGGACAATTCGAGGTCTTCATTGGCTAAGGTACAAGTTATAAGACCTTGTTCGCTACATTTTCAACACTCCCTCTTAGTGAGGAAGTTACTTCTGAAAGAACCTTGTCCACCTGGATATGTCTCCAACACTACCACATTCTCTGTTGTCGTAGTTGCTCCCCCTGAACTAGAAGACTTCCCTGCCTTCTCTTGCAAAATCTGATTTGAAGAGTTGTTCCTTCCGACCATGCTCTACGAGTCTATCACCTCAGTCATAAGTGCCATGTACCTTGTGTATTTCTGTGGCTGCTTACTCTAGTTGAAGGTGTTATTGGGAGGTCCAACTCTCTTCTGATCTTCTTCCCTAAACAACTCTTTTGCCCACTTGGTTTGAACTCTCCCTATATTGGGAGTCACTGACTGAATGACTGCCTCCACTCGCCCTGGGCTTTGCTCCTCATCATCATGCTAGTCGGCCCAACTGCCAACTAGTTGAGACTCAAACTCAGATAGTGGTTGAGCCTCCATCTTGAGTAGCTTCTTCTCAGGTACTCTAACCTGCTCTTGCTCTAAGGACTCCCTCAAACCTCTGCTCTCCTCAACCATCACTTCTCTATTATGTGCACTCCCTACCTTGCTGCTCAAGGTTGCGTCTGTTTCTACTTGGAAATTGTAGAGATTCTTCATCTTCACACCTATTTGCTTCTTACATCTAGAAGCTAAGTGTTGGTATTAAGCCTTACCTCTATTAAAGATGACATCATAACCCTTGTCCTCAAGGCTAGCTACTGAAACAAGATTCTACTTCAGGCTTGGAACATAAAGGATATCTTTTAGATGAAGAGGATTCCTTGACTCCCTTCGAAAATTAATAGTACTAGCTCTTCTAGTCGCATACATGCCATCATCTCCTAGCTCAATCTGAAATTGCATGTCCTTCTCCTTCAGGTAGCTGAAAGACTTCTTGTTCCCGGTCATGGGGAAGGATGCTCCCGAATCAATAGACCGTACACTGCTATCTACTGAGTTTTCCATGCAAGCTATCAATGAACTGGGTAAAAAACAAATCTACCTCTGCTCATGCAGTGACATGATCCTTACTGGACTCCTTCATTTGATTACGACCAGTGGCATAGTGCCCAAACTCATGGCAATGGAAGCACTTGCTCTTACTTAGATCCTTCTTCTTCTTCTTGTCTTTTTGACTGGAATAGACCTCTCCTTGGCCCTTCTTGCTCTTGGCTTTGCTACCTTTGCTTGTTAGGGAAAAGTTGTCCTTGCCCTCTGTTGGAGCTTCTCTACCAACTCTCGTTCCTCTCCGGATTTCTTCTTGAACGTAGTGACTCCAAAACCTTTCACAACTAGGAATATTCTCTCTGCCGCTCACTGCATCCTAGAAACTATACCAAGACTTATGGAGTCCTAGGAGTGCAAGACTCACAAGGCCTTTTTCTACGACCATCTCACCCACATCACTTAGTTCACCTCGAACATGAGTGAATTTTGAAAGATATGTGATGATGGGCTCTCTTTTGCTCATCCAAATACCTCTTAGCTTTTCCTTGACAGTAAGCTTCCTGGCATAACTGGAACCCTCTTCAAATATAAAATGGCTTTTAACATCTCATATGCTATCTTCTTCTCATGGAGATGAGGGATAATATGGTCTCCGATCCCCTCGAGAATGATTCTCCTTACCTTGGTATCATTCTTGTTATGCTGGGCCAATTGTTCGGGATTTGTAGGTGTTCGGGATTTGTAGGTGGCACTATTTGTTGTTTCACAAACTCTAGCACCCCACTATTTTTCAACACCACTGATATCTACTCCTTCCATGCGCAGAAATTTGAGGCTCCCTCTAAACTGTGATCTGACCTTTGTCCTTGGAACATCGTATTGTTATCCAAAGAACTGCCTTGCTCTTCAAACTCTAGCGCAAGCCTTCTGCTTGATCTGCGTTGTCCACTAACTGGTTAATCTGGTGCTGGTCTTTATACTAATCTCCGCTTTGCTTCCATGTTAAATTTCCATGAAACTTTGCAACTACTTAGATGAATAATTGAAAATTAAAATCTAGTTTACTTTCACCAAGATACAAAGTCTCTTAGCAATTCATAAGCAACAAAATATAAACACGGAGATAAAAACACATCACACAAATATTGACACATTTGTATTCTCAAGAAACCCAACAGGGAAAACCTGTTTGCTTGATGTGGCTATATTATTGATTATTCTTGAGCACTTGGATATATTACAAAGCAGTTTGTCTCTTTGAGAAAGAATTCTGCTTCTCTCTCAAATATCAGCTAATATAATTGATCTTGGTTGGCCTTGATCCTGCTTGATCTCGACCCTCTAGCACAAAATTCTTCCTTTGTTGCTTCCTTGACTTGCTTTGCAAAACCTACTCTCTTCTGCGCACTAGAAGCCTCTTCAATCCTTGCACGAATCCCCTATTTCCTAGTGCAATGGAGGCCCCTAAATCCTAACACATTCCTCGTATTTTATACGGAAAATCCCTATACCCTGCACACTTCTTGTTTCCTATTCCTTAGCATGCAACTCCTCTTCTCTGTGCATAACCATCTCCTAAATCCTAGTGCACTTGTGCCTCCTATTTCTTAGGACAATTCTTTCGCTTCACAATCAAGGCTCTCTCACAAACTTGTGAGCTCTGTCTTGTCACAAACCTTTGTGCACAAAATAATTGTAATTTACTTGTGCCTTTAACCTCTTTTTATAGTTGAACTTTGATCCATGCAAGGAGGCCCAAAGTAATTTAGAACTCGAGCTCTGATAGCGAGTTAACTGAGAGTGTTACTCACTTTTCTTCCAATTATCACTGGAGTTGTTAACTCGTTCTCTCTCCAATCAACAATGGAGATTTAGCTCGCTCTTCCATCAATCAAGATTGAAGACTAACTCGCTCTAATTGAATTGCTAACTACCACCTCTAGTCAAACTAATGAAGACTCTTAATTAAAGCTTGAACTCTACACATGTTAACTTGATGATTATTTCAGTAAATTGAAGATAACTCATCCTAACTGAAGTCTAACTCATGAACACAATTCAAGAACACCGTGCTTTCTACATTTTTAACAAATCTCCAATAAGTTAAAAAAAATATCAATTTATATTATATTAACAAAGCAGTCAGAATTAAAGGTTGAAAAAAACGAATATAGCACTAGCGCGCTTTGGCGATTTTCGGTTACAGCTTCTGTTCTAGGGTTTCTGACCTTCTCTGCCATTCCAGAGCCTGCTCTGGCTGAGCAGCTCACCAGACTGGCTGATCTCTGCTGCAGGGGCAGGGGACTGGCCCGTCATATGCACGGAGGGGGGTCCACAGGGACCCCATCGTTCAAAAGCATTGTGATGAACAAGCAAACAAAAAATGAAGGGTTGAGAATCCCAGGTCACGGTGATAGTAATAGCCCAGGAAGCAGCAGAAAAGACAAAGGGCAAGCAATGTCAGCGGAACAGGGAGGAGGTTCCAAGCAAAAGGAACAGCGAGCAGAAAACATACCCCTTGGGGCAGCGACAAATTCTCAAGATGAGGGCCCTAAGCAGACCCAGACCACGGAAGGAAACGACAAAGAAAAGCAAGGGGGGACTCGAAATGGAAAGGAGAAGGAACAGCCCATAACCCCAGGCACCAGTAAGGCCCCTCAGGGAGCCTGTAAGCCCAAAAAGAAAGAAGCCCTAAGAGTGATTTGCACGGATCCGGAGATCCAAACACACAGGGAGCACATGTCGGAGCATGCGGTCATTTGTAAATTCATGGGACTGTGGCCTACGGAGCGAGCCCTTTGCCAATGGATCAAGCAGCACTGGAAGCCCAAAGGGGATATTAATTTGCACCTAGGAGCTAAGGGATTTTTCACAGTTGTCTTCACAAACCTAGAAGACAAAGACAGGGTTTTCGAAGGAGGCCCATATTTTTTCTCTTCAGATGGTCTCTATATGAGACCCTGGAAGCCCAACTTTGTGCCTGAGAACGAAACCTTCACTCAGGTCCCGGTTTGGATCCGTCCCTTCTCCCTCCCCATAGATTATTGGGGTCTAAATACTCTCAAGCAAATAGGAGATAAGCTGGGTACATTTGTCAAAGCGTCTGAAGCTACTCTCCAGCGCAGATACACTTCATGCGCTAGAATCTGTGTGGAACTGGACGTATCTGGGGCCCTGCATGAAGGTATTTGGCTGGAGTTCCAGGACGAAGACTACTTTCAGGCCATTGACTACGAACAAATTCCTTTCCGCTGCAGGAAATGTCACAAGCACGGGCATCTAGTAAGAGACTTCCCTCTCAATAAAACGGAAGAGGCAACCAAGCCCCAGGTTGAGCAGCAGAACAAAGAGGCATTCTCAAAACCCAAAATCAGGCAAAGAGCCAATCGAAGACGGCCTAATAGAGCAGGAGTCGGCCCAAGTGCCTTCCTCAACCCCTTCAAGGTTCTAGAAACGGACACAGAAACAGAAGAGATCCGAGAAGAAGAGAGAAACACGGAGGAGCCAAAAAACCAACAAGAAAACAACGGGAAGGGACAGGACGAAGGTTCACACAGTGCCAGAGATATTAGAACAGAACAGGAAAGCACACAAGATGAGGACACGGAGATGTTCTACAGTGATGGGGTAACGATGAACAGGAACTAAATGAAGCGCTAAAAAAGGCAGGAGTCGACTTACCAGCTCTAGAGGAAGACTGGAGGGCTAAAGGCATTGAAAATGTTCCAGAGGAAGAACTTAATCGGATAAGCGAACTCTTCATTGCCAGACAAAGAGCGGAACTAGCGAGGCAAAACAGAAAACTGGGAATAGCAACAGGATCAAGTAATCACTCCAATTTCATCTCACTCAGCCCTGCAGGCTTCAAACCAAGAAAGAAAAGAGGAAGGAGGACGACTGGAGAGGTTCTTCATGACTTGGGAATCCTATTGCTGAACTCAGGTAAAATGAAGGCCCTAGAAGCCTTCCTGTCCTTTAATCCCTCCACCTAGTTATCAATGAAAGTTATTTCTTGGAATGCAAGAGGGCTTAACAGCCAAGCTAAGCAAAGACTTCTCATCAAGAAGTTCAAAACAGAAAAGCCGGACATGATGTTTATTCAAGAAACAAAATGCTCCTCCTCTCTCATCAAAATCATCAGCCAAAAATTAGGTAAGCCTCTTGACTTCATTGAAGTAGCCAGCACAGGTTGGGAAGGAGGCATCACCATCTTTTGGGACTCAAGAACTATCAGCGTTCTAGCCTCAGAAGCTACTCATGCCTACATAGCCACGGAAATTCAAATCACAGGTAACTCTAAAACTTACCTCTGTGTCAATGTTTACGGTCCTCAAAGGCTAGATGATAAGTTTCTTTTCCTCAACTCCCTCCAAAGTCTGCAATCTAGATATCAGGCCTCTAAAATCATCATAAGCGGAGACTTCAATATGATCACCTCCCTCCTGGAGAAGAAGGGAGGGTTAAGAAAGCTCAACAGAGATGCCGGAGCCTTCACTGATTTCATTGAATCGGCAAAGCTAGTGGATGTGCAACCCTCCTCTTTCTCCTTCACCTGGAATAACAGAAGGGGAGGGGAGCACCTAATTGCCTCCCGTTTGGACAGGTTCCTTATCTTAGAGAGCATTGTTCTGGAGGGCATTACGGTCAGCTCTGACATCCTCCCTAGTGGGGGCTCGGATCATTGGCCCATCTCTCTTGAGGCTGCCTTCCTGGGTACCCCAAGAAATAAGCCCTTCCGTTTTGAAAATTTTTGGCTACAGCACCCCAACTTTGTTAATTTGCTAGAGCAATGGTGGAGTGAACCTTTGCAAGTTCAAGGCACCAAAATGTTTAAACTCCAAAGCAAGCTCAAGCATATCAAAAGCAAAATCAAGCACTGGAATACTACAGAATTTGGCAATATCTTCAAAGAAAAATCCATTATAGAAGGCAAGCTAGAGAGCATACACAAAAGCTGGATCTCTGGCAACATAACCGAAGAATCCAAGGAGAAGGAAAAAGACCTTATGACTCAATGGCATCAAAGAAGCCTCCAAGAAGAAACACTTTGGAAACAAAAATCCAGGGTGCTATGGCTCAAAGAGGGCGAACAAAACTCAAAATTCTTCCACAGGTCCACCCTTGACTACAAAAATACCAACAAAATTCTCAATCTCAAAAATGCTTCGGGCGACACTCTTCATAACCACAGGGAAATATCCTCGCTCCTGACAGATCATTTTAAGCTCATTGCTCAGGAATTGCCTATAGACAGAACTGATGCAATCAACTCTCTAACGCAATCAATCCCCACGGTGGTGACCAAGGACCAAAATCTTGCCCTCCTCAAAGAAATTTCAATGGAGGAAGTGGAGGAAGCAGTTAAAAGCATGCCCAATGATAAAGCCCCTGGTCCAGACGGCTTTACCATCAACTTCTTCAAAGCTTGCTGGCAAACCATCAAAACTGAAATTTGGGAAGTGGTGGAGGACTCTCGACGCTCTGGGACTATTCTCAAATCAATCAATTCAACTTTCTTGGTTCTAATTCCTAAGGAAGAGAACGCCCAAACCCCAGAGAAATTCAGACCTATTGCCCTGTGCAATGTGATATACAAGATTATCTCCAAGGTCATCGCTAACAGACTCAAACCCATCCTACCTAATCTCATCTCTGAAGAGTAGTCGGGTTATGTAGAGGGTCGACAAATCTTAGACAATATTCTCCTTGCTCAAGAAATGGTCCACACTCTTCAGATCAGGAAAAAAGCAGGGATGCTCATGCAGCTTGATCTCTCTAAGGCTTTTGACAAAGTAAATTGGAATTACCTGGAAGCTGTTCTTACAACTTTCGGCTTTGATAAAAAATGGAACAAGTGGATCCTAGCCCTCATCAAGTCCTCCTCCTTTCCCATTCTCGTCAACGGTTCTCCTTCAGAAACTTTCACTCCATCCAGGGGCATCAGGCAGGGAGACCCTCTCTCCCCTTTCCTTTTTGTGATTCTCATGGAAGGCCTTAGTCGTCTCATCCACAAAGCCAAAGCAGATGGCAACATCAGAGGTCTCTGCCCTCTTCATTCTAGTCCAGCCACTACTCACCAGCAATTCGTGGACGATACCCTCCTTCATGGCACCCCCACGGTGAAAGAAGCGATGGCCTTCAAATCCATTTTAACTCTGTTCAACAAAGCTTCAGGTATGGAAATCAACCATGCTAAATCCAAGATTTTTTTCTTCAATACTCATTTAGCAATTCAGAAACATCTTTCAAGCATTTTGGGATTTAAAAGGAGCACTCTACCCTCCAAATACCTGGGAGCCCCGCTTACCTCCAAACCCTGGCAAAAGCACCATTGGGAAAGCACCCTAGCCAAGCTGGAAAACAAATGTAAACACTGGACTCACAGAGCCCTAAACTTTGCGGGCAGGGTTGTTCTCACTAAGGCCATACTGCAAGCCATTCCCCTCTACCTCCTTTCCATCCTTCCTGCTCCCCAAGGCATTCTTCACAGGATCAGAACAATCCAGAGAACTTTCCTTTGGAGAGGCAACGCGGAGAAAAATAAATGGGCCTTAGTGGCCTGGAACAAG
Source organism: Pinus taeda (assembly GCA_000404065.3). Taxonomy (NCBI): domain Eukaryota; kingdom Viridiplantae; phylum Streptophyta; class Pinopsida; order Pinales; family Pinaceae; genus Pinus; species Pinus taeda. The sequence continues at coordinate 213,144 of APFE030800837.1, forward strand.
CTTTGCAAATTCAAATCTCTAGGTGGCCTCAACCTTATAGACCCCCAGACCGCAAACAATATCTGCGGTGCGAAATTATGGTGGAGATGGCTCAAAGAACCACACCTTCCCTGGGCAAAGCACTGGAAAGAGAAATACACCCCCAACTGCAGCGAGACGGATCTTATCCGCCTTCAGGAAGTTCCGGAAGGTTCCCCCATTTGGAACCTAGCCAAACGGAATCGCAACATTATCCAAGATCACAACTTTTGGGAGATTAGGAATGGAAACACAACGCTCTTTTGGGAGGATGCTTGGCAGCAGCTTCCCCGCCTCGCAACGCCAGATTTGGAAAACTACAAAAGAGAAGTTCAATCAATGGGCAACTACAAAGTAAACCAGTACTGGAGCCAGGATACCAACGAGCAGGAGTGGAAAATCTGGAATCCCCCAGACTCCATCAGCTTTGCAGCTGAAAGCCCTCTTCTTCAGAATCTCCTAACTATTCTCAACAAAAGGAAAATTAGAACTTCTACAGCCAGTGATCAACTCATATGGGGAATGAAAGGAAACGGCAGCTACACCCTAAAGGAAGCTAGGATTCAACTAGAACAGAATGAGCGAGGGGAATTCCTCCCCTGGAGCACGAAGATTTGGAACAACCTCTTCTGGCCCAAAATCAAAACCTTCCTTTGGCTCCTCATGCAAGGAAAAACCCTCACTTGGGACAACCTCCGGAAAAAAGGCTTTTCTGGCCCATCAATTTGTCCCATGTGCAGAAACGAGGAGGAAACAATAAACCACCTGTTTAACTCATGCCTCTGGGCAAACAGTATATGGCAGTGGCTAGAAAACATAATGCAGCAATCCAACAGGAACATAATTTCTATACAAGACACTATTACCCAATGGCCAGAGGACTTCTCGAGTAACTATAGGGTTCACAACATCTGGAAAATCATCCCAGGCTTTGTAACTTGGACCATATGGAAGGAACGAAACAGGAGAATTTTCCAAAATGAACAAAGGAACTTCGAGTTCTCGCAAATTACCTTATCCGCTAACATCCGTGAGTTAATCTCTGCCAAATGTACGGGAAGGTCCGCCGAGAATCCCTCGCCCAGGGACCAACACATTCTGGCCAGCTTCAAACTGGATACGGCAGACAGTGCTTCAACTGCTAGCAGCCATCGCTCTACCCCGAAAGATTCTCCTGGTTGGCACAAGCCCCCGACAGGTTTCCTTAAACTTAATTTTGACGGAGCCTCTAGAGGCAACCCAGGCCCGGCTGGCATAGGGGGAGTAGTTAGAAACCACAGAGGGGAAATTCTTTATATTTACAGTCAAGCGTTGGGAGAAGCCACTAATAATGAAATGTAATTCGCTGCGATGGAAAAAGGCCTTAGAATTCTGCTCGCGAACCAGATGGCCAACGTAGTCATTGAGGGAGACTCTGAATTAGCCATAACTGCAGCAAGGCGAATTTACCACGGCACTCCGGTTGGCAGAGTCACAAAACACTGGCGCCTGGCTCAGACAACAGAAAATATCGCCATTTTGCTCAGCAAAATGAAAGGCCTCACCTTTCAGGCGATCAGAAGGAAGGGTAACGCGGTGGCAGACCACCTGACCAACGTTGGGATTGAGAATCCGGATGATCCTAAGGACAGCTGGTGGGACGACATCACGTGTCCTGACCTCAAGGCAACCTGCCTTCAGCATGCCAAAAAGGACATGGCCCAAACAGAAAACGGCGACGGAACGGTGACGGCTCTCCACTTTCCGGCAAACCTCCATGTTGACCAAGCACTCCACCTTTAATCCGGATGAGGCCGATAGACACTCGGCACAGGGCTTAACCGTCAGGCGATGCAGACACAAGGATTTGTACTGCCCCACGATCTATTGGGATCCTCAGCGCCGTAACCACAGTAGGACTAAGCCCACCTGGCGGGCTAAAGACAAGGGGATAATCGGCAGCAATTATAGCTATCAATTATACTCTGATACCAACGTTCCTCCTTCTCACGGTAATAATCACGACAAGATGGGCAAGTGGCCCTCCCTCCTAATCTCCCCCTCCGACATTCTTCAGGCGCCCGGCTATTTAACTAAGACCCTGGCAGATTGGGAAAGCACAGTTTTATCGTATTGCAAGGAGAAAAGTCTGGGTACTGCCAACACAGAGCAAGGCATCTCCGTGGCAAGCACCCACAACATGAAAGGTGAAGGCTGCCGCAACCAGGCTGCTATAAACGACCTTCAGCATGCCCAGAAAACGTATGAGTCTCAGACCTCGCAGCGCAACAAACGGAAGCTGGAGGAGTTAGAAAGCAAAGTTAAGGAGGAGGAAGCTACTTTATCTGACCAGCAATTGGAGAGGGAGGTCAGTTGGCTTCAGGACCCCAGCACCACCTATACGCGTGCTACACAATTTGTTAGAACCCAAGCAAAGGCTTGGAGAATGAAAACAATGTTGGCCAAGGTTCTGACAGAGCAGGAGGAGCAAGAGGAAAGAGTTCAGAAGCTTAAGCGCCAAATGGACGCGATGGAGCATGACCACATGTGTGTCGTCGAAAGCATTGAGTTTAAACTGTCGTCGCTTGACCAGCAAGCTGATGTTATTAGTAAGAAGCTCACGGTGCTCATAAAGCTAATGAGGAATGTGGCCAATTCAAAAGGTTTTTCTGGGGAGACTTCAGGCGGTCCTCTGAATGACGCTCCAAAGCCGGGGACCAGCCTCCCGCCAAAGCAGGGGCCGACCCACCGCTGACGGCTCCGGCCTTCCTTCCTTTTTGGCTCCCTTGGTCTCTCGCGTTCCAGGTTTTTGCGCCCTCAGCTTTTTCACCTTGTTCTCAGCTCTTTACTCGTGGAAGCATGACCCCCCTGCTCTCAGTTGTTTTTTGGTTTATTTGCTGTTTCCTTGTGGCCGCCCTGCGTGGTGCGCTGGTTCCTTTTTTGGTCTCTTTCATGGCCGCCCTGTGTGGTGTGCTCGAATGAATTTTGTAAAGTGCTGCCGCCCTGCGAGGCGTGCTGGTTCTCCCTGGTTTCAAATGCAAATCTTTATTGCCAGGCAAGCTGTTAAGCTGCCCCTAAATCTGCATTTGCAGAAGTTTTGTAACATATCTTTCTTTTGTTAATACAAACGCTTATTTACAAAAAAAAAAACAATCAGAATTAAAAAAAAGAAAAGAAGAAAAAAAAGAAAAAAAGAAACTTCTTATACTAGAATGTTCCAGATCAAACTGAAGTGTACTGGTTCCTGCATTTTGATAAACATCCTTATCCAATAAATTTATTTTTCTGTTTGCTCTCTATCAATGCTTCCGCTATCCACATTTGTAGAAGCAATAAAAAAAATTCCTATTCTGTGAAATACCTAGATTTGCAAATGGGCTCTAAGTATTTCAGATAAGTCCGATTGGAAATTTGAAAAATGTGTTTGAGGCTTTCCGAAACCTATGGTAGTCGAGTGAGCATGTTTCTCTACAACCGAATTCACAAGCTTTCTCTGCATGATCTCACATTTATGATCGATCACAAGTATTTTCAATATTTTAGTTTCTCTTTGCAAATAAGGTTGAGATCGTTTGGATAAGTAATATTTTGAATAATATATTAATAAATAAGTAAGATTAGCTGGTTGGTTATTGAGGTTTGTTGAGAGTTTTTTTTAACAATATTCCCATTATTTGGAATTTATTGGATGTCATGAACACTATTTATATGATGTTATCATGAACACTATTTATATTTATGTGAAATGTATCTGTGTTGTAGTTAAATAATACAAATTATTTTTAAGCAATCTACACACCCTATACACACCCTATTTCTGTGTGCTCTTCTATTTTTGTTGTTGGTATGGAAGTCCATATAAGCCTAACTCATATTCTCATTATTTAAAATCTGTTGGATATCATGAACACTATTTTATGATGCTGTGATTAACACTGACTATTTATGTGAAATGTATCTAAGTGTTGTATTTAAATAATACAAATTATTTTTAAGCAATCTGCACACACTATGTCCTCCATTTTTGTTGTTGGTATGGAAGTCCATATGGGCCTAACTCCCCCGAGAGAAAATCATGGAAGAGTAAAGATATCTGAGATTTGATTCTCTGCATATATATAACTGTAAATGGTTGTCTCTGTGTGTCTTTTTGGATATGTCCATCTGTTCACAGTGTAGATCAGAATTGTTAGAAATAGTGTAGCCGGAATACAGAATCGATCACTGTAAATGTGTGTCTCTGTGTGTTTGTTTTTGGATCCGTCAATCTTTTCACAGTGTAGATCAGAATTGTTAGAAATAGTGTAGCTGGAATACAGGTAAAACAACTCTGGTTCGGTAAAACAACTCTGCCGAGTGGTGGAGAGACCTGCACGTGCGGATCTGCGTGGATCATTTAGAGATCTACACGTACAAGGTGCCAGATATATTTCATGGATGCCGTTCACCTGTTGTCTTCTCCCTGGACACCTGTGTTTCATGAAAACGTGATTTTTTGTCTGCTAATTGTGTTGCGTGAGCGTTGATAATGCTTTTTTCTCATTGCTTGACATCAAATACAAAAAGTTTGATACTTTGGCAGCGTTGTGAGTTTATAATAATTCACGGCATCAATATTTTCTGAATCATCCAACTATTATAACAATTAAGTTTGATACTTTGGCAGCGTTGTGAGTTTATAATAATTCACGGCATCAATATTTTCTGAATCATCCAACTATTATAACAATTATCAGACTATTATGTTTTTTGAATGAGTATAGTCACTATTTGGTGTGTGTAACTTCTTTCACAATAAGGGAAAAATATTGCTGGTCACTTCGACCGCTCGTCACAGATTGATATTATGTCAACTCACAAGTTGAAGTATCCAAACGCTAAACTCGCTGAAAGTAGAGCTGCTAAGACTGCCCAGGCCCCTGAAAGTGGAGCTGCTACGACTGCTGCCTAGGCCACCGAAGTGGCTGTGAGTTTTGCCGCCAGCTGCATCAACTCGTCAATAAAGTGTGATGGGGTGAGTACGTCTTAATTAAGGCCATCGGTTAATTTAGATGCTTACAAAATGGTCTCAAGTCAATTGAGACTCGTGTATGTCAAATGTGAAGCGACGGTTGTATTTGTATATGAGAGGTTATTATTAGGCGAATATACTCTTGTAATTTGGATGTTAGTGATTATTATTAATGTATTAGAAAAAATAAAGAAAAGGGAGAGGAGGTTGTTGATAGGGATTTGTTTTTATTTTTATGGGGTAGTTTATTAAGTTATAGAGGGTGATTGAAATTAACAATGAAATATAATTATATTTAGTGGTTTTTGATGGTTTTTTGGTGTGGAGAGAATGTATCAAATTAGTGTGAATCTGTTATTAGTTTTGTTATGAGATCTATGTGTAGAAAGGTTAGTTAGATAATTGACTGCTGGATACAATCCAGTATCAAGATTGTCCTTCGGGAGCTATACTACATCAAAGATGGTTAGAGGCGATTATGTCTTAAATGAGTTGAATGGGAAGCTCGAATATCGTGGTGGTGAAAAGAGCGTTGTCCGGGAGACTTTAGAGTGGGGATAAGTGCTGCAAAAGACCAGTCATAGAGACATAACATGTGAATTGTAATTTTACATTTTTGTGTTAATCTTTGTAATGATGTAAATGTAAGCATTAAATGGGGTACTTGGAATAATGCTTACATTAGTAAATAGGTAAGATTGGACTGTTAGTTGTTGAGTTTTGTTGAGAGAGTTTCTCAACATTATTCTCCTTGTTTGGAATCTGTTGGATATCTCATGAACACTATTTATGTGACATGTATTTGGGTGTTGTAATTGAATAATACAAATTGTTTTTGATGCACTATGTCTGTTCCTCCATTTTTCTTGTGTAACTAATTATGGGAATAAAAATTTATATATTATATGTTAATTCTTACTTTTAAGGTGGGTAGAGAACCTAATTAATATACTTCAATGGTTAAGAAAATGAATAAGAAAATCTAAATTGGATGCATATAATACTTTTTTGATAGTTTGATAGTTTATAATTTATTGCGGGCTAGATATTATAATCAGTGCAATCACTAATTAATATACAATGATTAAGATTATTTTCCTCATTTTACAAGTTTGTATTTACATGGTGTTATTTGTTATTTGATAATTTGCATAGTATATATTTAATTTCATTGAAGCATGGTATATATTTAATTTTAAGTTATATATATATATAGAGAGAGAGAGGGGGGTTTAGTCTAATTTATAGAGGAAATATATATATATATATATATATATATATATATATATATATTTAATAATCTATAATATTAATAATGAATTGAGCCTATATATGTTTAGTTTACTTTATAGAAGAAATAGAATTTTCACCGGAATAAGTAAAACAATTTCAAAAAGAAAGTAATTTTTTGTTATTTAAAAATGTATTTTTGAGTAAATAAATGGATTTCAGCATTTTGAAAAACCACGGACACTAGAAATCTACAGATTAAACAACTTAAACTATAATTTTTTTAAAATCTCTACCAGATTTGGTTTACAATTGGACCAGAAAATTTTTTGTAAAAAAAACCATTTTATTTACCAATTAAACTACGCCTATATATATTATATATATAAATATAAACTTAGTATCATACAAATTATATATATAAACTTGGTATCATACAAATTATAATATTATGACTTGAAATGTCACCTGCTACCTCGGTTTTTCAAAAGCGTATTGAACCTGAGATTTTTTTGGGAATTCCAATAATCGTTGGCTTTACTGACCAACGATTAATGCTGGAATATGCCAACCTTTCCCGGAGAGTTGAGAACGAGGAAGCCTGGAGAGAGGAGGAGAAGCCCACAACACTAAATCAGAAAAGCACTTAAAATACGTAAAGCACTTAAAATCAGAAAAGCACTTAAAATAACTAGCTATGAGTCATAGTGGCATATCTTGAAGCTAAGATGCTACATCTCCTCATTGCTTTCGTACCGAGATCTGATTTTCCCCGTTGTTAATTTTGGCATGTTTGAATTGGATTTGCATGCCTAATAGGCCATGTTGTCTACGGCATAAATGCATTTCTGGAGAATGTGTTTTCCGGCCTCATTAAAATTTCTCTACATGTGTATGTTCCTCTCCAATTTTCCCCATCAGGACATTGAAAGAGCTTGAGATTTCTAATAATTGAGCTATTGCCACATTAAATGTTTTGAATGATGCAAGTGATGCTGCTTGGTTTTTGGTTGCACTCCAATGTCCCAAGCAAATTTTCTAATTACTCTGGCTTATTTTTTGTTAAGATTATCCCTCCATAATCCGAAGGGCTAAAATTCCCCTCAATGATTAATTAAAGAGCAGCAATTTTTAAAAATGATTCTGCACCGAGGCTTTAATATTATTTTGAAGGTGATTATCTAAATGTGATTACAATTTATATACTGTTTTTGACAGTATACTCTCTTTTCTCTTACCGGATTGCGAATCCCAAATTATTTATCCGAACTTTTTCATTTTCGCTTAATTGAAAATTCGCTCTGCCCATTTCACCTTTAGAAACTATGAAATACATATTTTCCTGCTTAATTTGGTATTAGTTCTTTGGATATGTTCACGACAGACTTTTTTTTTTTTATCATTGAATATCTTGTCAATTTCCCTTCATGTGATATGACAGCCAGTCAAACCATCTAGATTTTCTGGTTAAAATGACTTTAAATTCAGTAGAAATTATGTGTGGGAACTCAGAGTTTTACTTTGTGTTAGAAATTTTACCTAGAAATCTTTTCACTGGGAGTTGATAAAAAATCCAAATTATCTTTTTTCCGAAAATATGATAGAACACTTAAATTTTCGCTCTTCAAAAAATCAACATTTAAAAATGCATTTTAGAATGATCCACATCATGAAACCAAAAAAAAAAAATCACATGGAATTTTGACTGGTCTTAACAAACAACACTAACCAAAAATGGAACAATTTAGCGTCTCTGATTTTCACCCTGCTAGATCTTCCCAGAGACAATTCTTGGATTAATATTTCGAAATGCCTTCATAAGTAATAATTGGCTTGTTTCCGGTATGTGAAAAACCACTTACATGAATATTTGTGGTTTAAAAGATGTTCTAAGAGAGGAGGGGAGACACATTTCAGCAAGCAGAGAATTCCAGTTGGATATGAAAAACATTCAAAGATCATAGAAAAGGAGGGTTCCTCATCTGCACGGCAAAAGGGGTCTTTGAAGGACCAATAATCTCGTTTTTCACCAAGTACGGTTAAAAGCTTCCCATGCACCAGAATCTAGAAGTCAACTTTCGGGATGGAGAAGCGCAACTGGATCTTGTTCCATTTGATTCTAGAGAAAGGAGGGATACGGTTATTCCAAGAAGTTTGAGGTATCTAATTTTTTGTTCTTGACTGGGTACCTTAAGGCTTAGATTACATCGTCACTTATTCTTTTCTTGACTGGAGCTTTCCCTCCCAGAGCTTGTGTGATGAAGGTCCAAAGGGAGCTCAAAGTTTCAGGAAGGGAATGGGATGGGTCCACTTCCAAACGCGGGAGGTTCAGAATTTATCCACGAGGAAATGTCGGCTAAAATTGAGAGATTGTTAACTTTACCATCTTCTGGTGGCAGTGAATTCCAGAATTGGATTTAATTAATCCATTAGGATATATCGGCCAGAACTAACACATGTTAACCTTACACCATCTTTTAGTTGGAGAGAATTCCAGATTGGATTTTAGAGGAGAGTTTCCAAGGATAAGGTTTTCCCAAATCTTGCCATTGACATCAAGCTTTGGATTTTGAGTAACATGGTTTGAAATTAAGGGAAATGCCTTCGAAATGGTTTTAAAGATTTGCAATCCTTTGGAAAATAGGGTATCTTTAGAAATAGATTTCTTGTGTTTTCAGATTTATACGTGACAATTTCTTCCCACCAAGAAGGCTTCCCACTAATGAGTTCTACAAAATCTTGTTACCAATGTAGTGTTTGTCAACTTGGGTTCCTTAATGGCCAACCCTCCTAAATATTGTGTAAATTTGACTGTTTCCTAAGAGACGAGGAACAACACAAGAAATTTCTGATCTTTAGAAATAGATTTCTTGTGCTTTCAGATTTATATGTGACAATTTCTTCCCACCAAGAAGGCTTCCCACTAATGAGTTCCACAAAATCTTTGTTACCAATGTAGTGTTCGTCAACTTGGGTTCCTCAGTGGCCAACCCTCCTAAATATTGTGTAAATTTGACTGTTTCCCAAGAGACAAGGAACACCACAAGAAATTTCTGATCATCCTTCTCATTTCAAATAGAGTTCCAAACTTGAGTTGAGAAAGACGAGAACATATAAAGTTAGGGGGCTTTCTCATTTCAAATAGAGTTCCAAACATGAGTTGGGAAAGACGAGAACATATAAAGTTAGGGGGCTCGAAAGAATTGCTTTGATAGAGTTTTCCTAATTCTCGTTGGGTGCTTCAGCTTCTTATTTTCTTTCCAAAATTTTCAATCACTCGATTCCCGCGCATAGACCTCCCTCGATAAAAGGGTGTGATGAAATAAGTAATGTATATCTCCAATCCTTTTTGCATGGATAACTCCAAAATGTAGCAACTTAATCTTTAGTATTTTCATCCACATATATACTATACATTTTGTACTTCCCGTGATTGATTTTACCTCCAAAGGCATTCAGAGATTTTGGTAGAATGTTTCCGGATCTTGCTAATTATTGTGGACCCCCCATTATTCTCCGTTATCCATAAATTGTGAGTGGTTTATGGTTTAGTACCTTTGGACCATCCAAGTCCGAGGATGCTTTCATTAGATTGCTTTTTTTTGCGCATTGCTGAGTGTCTTTTTGTCATGAGAATATATATACACCCGGAGAGGGGATGTCTCTGTTTTCTGTATATAAGATAATTATATTTATGTCTAACTAATGACCACAAAGTAGGTCAAAGGCACTGTTGAGTATAATGATGTCTATCCAAAGTTGAAGAACCAAATGATCTCCTATAAAGGATACAATTCATGAAGTAAATCAACATTTGGCCCTAGCGGAGAAGATCAAGGAGCTAATAGGTTTGAGGATCAGACCTATCTCTCCTGACATCCGAGGTTGAATGAATAACATTGAAGAAACTCAACAAAGTCTGTTGGCCCAATGAAAAGCTGGTGGCAAGTGCGGATTGTCCACTAAATCGTTTCCTTGGGGGGTTCGCGCGCTGCTGAATGTTGGAGGACCTAGTCAGTCTCCCAGGAACGGATCTGAGACAAATCTGTTGCTGAGATCTCATGTGGCAGGGTGAGGTCCCACAGATCCTCATTGATCTGGAGTCTGGATACGCACTTGTATCAATCGATCTCTTGGTGCCCCTGTGTGAAGGTAGTACCCTTAAAAATGTTGTGATCCTCTGTGTGGGGTCTGGTCTGATGGGAGGCTGAAGAATATGCACTCGGAACCTGAGAGCCTTTTGCATATATAGGGCCAACATCTCTGATTAGGATAATTGAAAAAGTCGACGAGGGTTCGAGAATCTCTGAACAAGCAATGAAACCTTCCTATGATCTCATAGTAGACAGGGTATCCAAGAATGAAGTGCACCTCAGTGTCCACTTCTTATAAATTACACACCTCGCAGAGTCTGTCTAGTCTATCCACCTGGTGGTCTGTCTCTACCCGAAGTCTATGAGAACATACTTTGAACTGGCCTAGAGGAATGCGAAAAGCATGCATCCAGTGGTGAAACGTATACTGGAGTCCAACAATGAGCCTGTCTTTCAACTCCAAGAAGTGCTCAGCGTAGAAGGCCATCTTTGGGCGCAACCCTCTTGAAGGATTGACCCAGGTGACCTGGACGAACTGCTTGTAGATGTCCTCCCTGATGATCCTGTTTAGCACCCTGTAGGTTTCAAAAAACCTGTAGGTATATCCACTAACAAAAGGTGAAACCAGTGAAGAACAAATTTATCCTTTAACCCAAAAGAGAGAAACCATTAGAAGAAGCTAAATTATATGGTGATTGAATGTCACGATCTATTTTACCAAATGTGTTGATTATGGCCGGTTAGAATAATAATGGAGAAATCTAGAAGATTCTCCCAATAATAGATCTCGTTATGTTTGTTTGGGTTGTTTGTCTATAGTCTTTGTAAGTTATCACATTTTATAGTCTAAGAATATGTTTAACTAGATTGTGATACTATATATGCAAGAGATTGTTGCTCTGGTGAATGCAAGTGACGGTGTGGTGCAGTGTCCTGTGTGAGTGATTGTTTCACTAGTGAGCTACAACCCTTCTTCATATTTTACCTTCCATTTTCTAAATTGGTATCATAGCTTAGGAAGAACCGAGGGTGTGAGTGTTGTGTTGTGTGAGTTTGGTGTGAAGGGCCATGTGTTGGTGTGGCTATTGTGGGCTGTGTGGGCGTGGAAGGAGTCGCCAGAAGAAAGGGGTGTAAAGGAGGAATCATTTAAGGCGTGGGTGAAAGATAGGGCTATAAACAACATATGGGGGTTGAAAGTTGAAACAAATAACGGTACCCACAACGACATTCAAAGTGTACCGACTCTATCCACAACTTAGCAACAGTTGTCGATTTGCACATAAACTAGAGAGAGAGAGACAACGACAACGGTAGGACAAGAAATCTCTAAACAACAAACGAATAGATCGACCCACATTTGTAGGTACAATTGTTTAATTGGAGTAGTTGCTTGTATGCATGCCATAAACTAATCTTTCGATTTATCGCCAAAACCTGGAAATGTGTGTGAAGCTGTGGCTTGTAGTTGTGGTGTGAAGCGACAACGTGAAGTGCGTGGAAAAAAAAAACAAGGTTATATATAAGGCTGCAAATTAGGCAATAAAATTTTGAAGGCTATATATAAGGCTGGAAATTTGACCATAAAATTTTGCTGGCTGAGCGAATTGTGGAGTAAACATATCGAAGAGTGACCATCAGGGAGAGCGATAGCCTTGATGCATGAAAGTGTTGGAGTAAGCAAGGAGCTACCACAGAATCAATTGCTACGGAATTGCATAAATTTGGTTTGACGTTATGTTATTTATTTGAATTTTTTTTTTCTAAGCAGCTTAAATTTTTTTATTTTTATTGTTTTGTTTGTTTTTGTTTTTGTTTTTGTTAATTTTTTATTTTTTATTTATTTTTTTCTTATCACATGGAAAAATCATAATTTTCATTAATAATATTATAAAATTACATGTTGTAGATGCTAATAACATATGTAGAATAGTGAGCATAAGCTACTTACAGTGCAAAACTCCAAAAGGGGTACCCATCAAAAGCCCTAAAACAGACTTCGAATCATTACAATAAACGGATTGAAAACCCTAGCAAATCCTGTATAGAACAAAAGCGTAAAACCCAAAAGAAGGAAACCAAAAACTGACAAAAAACCTGTGACACATACGCCCTGCCAAGGCAAAACTACCAAAAGCCAGAGTATAATCAGGGCACAGGCCACCCAGTAACCTGAAACAAATAGCCCCGGAGTAGGCCTGCAGAAGGAAACAAGGCATAAACCCTAAACTCGCTTCAACTTCAAAATTAGATCAGAAGTGTAGCACCAAGATAGTGCCCATGGTGGTGACGACAATGAGGCCGCACCATCTGGACCACAAACAACAAACCCTGGCACCAAACCACACATGCAAACACGCAAAACTCCTGCAAAAATAGCAACGGCGGTGAACGGAAGCCCCAGAGACCTAGTCAAGAAGGAAAGGCACGAACCAGGGGAAGAGGCAGCGAGGGTAGGCGCTCCTCCCCCACTCCCTCAAACTCTCCCCTAGAAATAGGCTGATACCAGAACCGCCGCACAATAACTCTGCCACCAAGCATTGACAACAACAAACAGAAGCCTCCAGAGACTATTGGGTAGTGTTATATTCTTTCCACGTAGTTAATAGGGGGTTTGAGGGGTAAATTTTGGTTTTGGACGCTATGTTAAGTTGGGCAGACCCACCTATGGTTTTGTGCATGATTTTCGCACATGTTTTTGGATGCGATGGTTTTCGATCCATGGTATTGGACGCGATGGTTTTCGGTCCATGGTATTGGATGCTTCGGCATGTATAAATATGTATTATAACATTGAAAGGAAAATAATGAAAAATCAAGCTGGTAATCCCGGTTTTGGGATCCAAAGGAAAATCTCTGTGTATATGTGTTTTATGTGTTATGCTCTCGCATTGTTTATTTTATGTGTTTTATAATTCGTATGCAGGTAATTTCTTTATGGGGTTAAAACCTACATTTGGTATCAGAGTTGTTCTGGCTTCAAGGGGACGCTTTTGTTGCTGAGGGGTTTCGCTTGGGCATGTGGTAGACCCTGTTCAGTGGGAGATCTGCGAGATCAATTTTGGTGGTGAAAGAAGATGGTGAACAGTGGAAATATAGAGATCAAGAAATTTAATGGTCATAGTTTTGAGTTATGTAAACTCAAGATGGAGGATATGTTGGTGGATAAAGACTAGTGGATTGTGGTAGATCCGGGTACTAAACCAACGAGAGTGTCTGATGAATAATGGAAGAAGTTGGATCGAAAGG
>APFE030800837.1:231387-255640 GCA_000404065.3 Pinus taeda
GTATTATAACATTGAAAGGAACATAATGAAAAATCAAGCTGGTAGTCCTGGTTTTGGGATTCAGGGGAAAATCTCTGTATATATGTGTTTTATGTGTTATGCTCTCGCATTGTTTATTTTATGTGTTTTAGAATTCGTATGCAAGTAATTTCTGTAAGGGGTTAAAACTTACAGAGACTCGTCCATGAAGCAAAAGAGAGGCACGAACCAAGGGCAGAGGTGGCTGGGGTTCAACCTCCTCGCCCCCGCTCCCTCAACTCTCCTCTTAAAAATTGTTGATTGATTTGAAAGTTGGAGAAAATTTTGTTTCAAGATGACTAATCCTCTAGCAAAATCATATCTAAACGAAGTAACCGAGTTGGATGACACCAATTAGATGAATTGGATATTTAAAATGCAGATATTGATGGAAGGATATAATGTCTGTCAATAGCAAGTGGTGATGAAGTGAAGCCAAATGCCGCTATAGGTGCTAGAACTACATGATTCAATTCAAGATTGAGAGAAGCAAGAGACTAAGGCGAAAGTGTCGTTGAGAACGTTTGTAAAAGACAACATTATACCACATATTAGAAACTACAAGATATCTAACGAGACCTAGACAACACTTATGGATTTGTATAAGTTGAAGAATACAAATTGACCACTGTCTCTAAAGAGTAAACTTTTTTCTATTAAAATGGAAGAAACTGAAATCATCAATCATTGTATTTCAAGAATTAAGGATATTAAAGATAAACTTGGAGATATAGGTGAATCAATATCTAACTTTGACCTAGTCAATATAACCTTAAATGGAATGTTAGATGAGTATCAGAGGTTCAACACATGTCTTGCAATAAGGGAAAAGGCTCCCACTTTTGATGAGTTGGCGGGTATACTCATGGAGGTGGAAGAAAGGTGAAGTAACCTTAAAACTCAAAGTTTTGATTTAGCGTTGATGGTAAAAGGGAAACCACCTTTCAAAAGGAAGCCTTGGGAAGGTAACAAATGAGGAAAACCACTACATGGAAAGCCATCATTTGGTAAGCCACTAGTTGCAAAACCACAACTAGGTATGACGTTTCCAAATGTTGATGTTAAATGTCATCACTGTGGCAAGTTTGGACACTACTCTAGAGATTGCATGAAAATGAAATACCATGAGTCCAAACATAGAAATAAGAGGCGTATTGGTAATTTTGTTGATAAAGGAGAAGTAATGAATGATGGCATAAAAAAATAGACTTTTATTATAGATGTTGCACTATCTGCTGAAATAGATGATCCAAATACTTTCTTTGTTGATTTTGGAGCTTGCATCCATATGTCATGTAACAGAGACTGGTTTGAGTACTTTCACGAAACTAATAATGGCGTGAATATATATCTTAGGGATGATCATTCACACAAAATTAAAGGGTATGGTGATGTCTTAGTGACATTACCTAATGGTCGTGTTAGTAATGTGATGTATGTGTTTGGTATTAAGAAGAATCTATTTTCAGTCTCTACTATAACAATCAAGGCTTGAAGGTGGAATTTGTAAATTCACATTATGTGGTGAAAGACATGCATAATCACTTCAAGATCGTTGCAATAGGAGTTAGAAGTGGAGGTTTATATAAGCTGAATGTGAGAACCAAAAGTCATCAAGCATTGGCATCCACAACAATGACAACATAAGTTCTTTGGCATCAAAGGTATGATCACATTAATTATTATGATCTATTGCTGCTTCAAAAAAAGGAATTGTAGAAGGGCTTCCAATACTTAATAATGAATATTTTGCAGGTGAAGGTTGTGCATTAGGGAAGATGCTTAACGAAGAGTTCCCTACTTGTATAAATAAAAAAGGGATATTCTAGAACTCATACATACAAATGTACGTGGTCCTATGCAGACTATATCATTAGGTGGAGCATATTATTTCTTGATCTTTATTGATGATTGTACATA
Organism: Pinus taeda; assembly: GCA_000404065.3. NCBI lineage: Eukaryota > Viridiplantae > Streptophyta > Pinopsida > Pinales > Pinaceae > Pinus > Pinus taeda. The sequence continues at coordinate 233,326 of APFE030800837.1, forward strand.
ATATACATGGGTATACTTCATGAGAAAGAAGAGTGATGTATTTGAATATTTTAAGGAGTTCAAATCCCTGGTTGGAAAACAAATAGGAAAATACATCAAGATCCTTCGATCAAATCAAAGGGGAGAATATAGTTCAAATGAATTAATCTAGTGCTGCGAATTTCATGGAATTATACAACAATACATAGTACGATATACTCCACAACATAATGGAGTAGCTGAAAGGAAGAATAGAAACCTGGTAGAAAGTGCACGTAGCATATTAAAAGGTAAAAATCTTACCAATTCTTTTTGGTTGAAGCTGTTAACATTGTTGTTTACTTGAAAAATAGAAGTCCAACTAAAAGTTTAGATCATAAGACTCCTTTGGAAGCACTTTATGGTTATAAACTAACAGTGAGCCATCTAAGAATCTTCAAAAGCAAAGCATTCTCTCATGCTGTAAAAGAAGATAGGAGGAAACTTGATGCAAAACCGGTAAGTGTACTTTCATTGGTTACTATTATGATCATAAAGCTTATAAGTTGTTTGATCCCTACACACATAATTTTTTTGCAAGCAAATATGTATTATTTCATGAGCTTGCAGATGAAGGCCATAAGGAGGACATATATGATGCATGGCATATCCTTATGAGTATGATGATGTCAAAGAGGTAGCAAATTTTAAACATAAACAAAAAGAGGAGGAAGAATGTAGCGACATGGACAACTCTAACAACCACAATAGCCACAACACGGCAAGAGGAAAGATGATTCACTGCAAAGTAGGAGAAGAAATTAAAGCAGTGAAGCACCAAGAAGGTCATATCGTCAAACTCAATCACCAGTAAGATATAAAGATTATGCTTTAATGACTAAAGTAATGAATATTGTAAAACTTTTGAATTTCAAAGAAGCTAATGAGCATAAAGAATGGAGAGATGTAATGATACAACGATATAAGTGAAATAATTTTGCCGTAAACTCATTTAGGTTTAGGGTCTTATCTTGGTTCATTGAAAACATGTCTATCATTACATCTTCAACATTAATTGGTCATGGTTCTCATTATTTTCTCTTGATCTAGGTTTAAAATGTGAGTTAGGATGACATTTTGCTTTTATTCTCCAAAACATAAAGTTTAGTGATTAAGTTTACTGAAGTGTGAATAGGCCGCATACAAATTGCATGGGAAAGGAAGTTTGTGTTCTTGTCCCCTCATTTTTAATAATAAACATCCAATCTTTTGTTTCATTTCAGTTGTTTTTTTTCAATTTGTGCTTTAGAGGGTTATAATGTTATCTCTCCTCGTTTGCTTTCCCACTGTGAGCTATCCATTGGTCATGGATGTTGATTTTGAGATTTTTTATTATCATATTTTCTTATTTTAATTAACTGTGCTTTTTTTCTAGCTTTCGCAAGTAGCTTAATTGACAACTTGTTGACCTAGTTATTTATTCCTCTAATCACAGAACTTGATATTTTTTTTTTTCAAAATATTTATCAATTATACATTTTAAACATTTTACTTTATATTTAATTTATTAATTATATGATCATTTTAGTTTATTTAATTATTACTTATAAACTTTCAACAAGTTTATGTAAAATTGTAAACAAATATTTAAATTGCGTGTTATTTGATATATTCAATTAAATATAGGAATCTGGGTACTATTTTTCTATAGTGTACAAAATGGATGCTTTTCATTTCATAGCCCACGAGAAAGATTTTGGAGTACAAAGTATCTTGACACTATGGACGCTTTTTGTAATAAAATCCCATGAGAACAAAATGTCACATAGATTTTTATTCCTTTCACAGTGGAGGTTTTGGATCCGCAAAACCCACATAAAAGTGGTATTGTTTGGCAGTGTTGGTCATCAAACATTGTCAGTCCTAGATAGCAAGGTTCAATGTTCCATGCTTTAGTATATATTCTTTGTACAATCATTGGCCAACCAAAGATGACTTGATACCTTACTTTCATTCTGACAAGCCATTGGTCATGGCATGCAACATAGTTATCCATGATATGTTCATCTGTGCAGATTTCTGTGTCTTTGTATTCTTAGAATCTACCATTGATATATTTTCCTTGCAAGTTGTAAGGATCCAAGGCACTTCAGTTTATTCCAAATTGGCTCCACCATTTCTTTAACCATTCTGGTTTATGTCCCATTTGGTTTGCATACAAGGCTCCAAATTTTAACATGATGTAATATTTCTTTTGTTCATCATTGCGGCACAGAAAGTGCCACCATAACTTGATATATCCTTTGAAATTATAAACAGTGCCGGGAAAAACAACCTATGGATTTCTCTGAGGCCAGTGTTTTGGCCAATTACGATCCCTTGGTCTGTTCAAAGTAAAATATTTATGATAAATATTTTCCTTGACATTTCCTTGTCTCTGTATTTTAGTAATAGCTAGGAAATGATTGGTGAGAGCATCTTTTGCTAAATTAGCAAGATGACATGCATTCTGATGAACCATGAGAGGTATCCATCTCCCTGGTTGTGGACGAATCCTCTATTTAGGAACTAAGTGTTGTATATCATTATGAGACTATGAATTTGAGTCTAAGATCTGGGTGTGGTGGAGTTTCCATCTCCCTGGTTGTGGACGAACCCTCTATTTAGGAACTAAGTGTTGTATATCATTATGAGACTATGAATTTGAGTCTAAGATCTGGGTGTGGTGGAGTTTCCATCTCCCTGGTTGTGGACGAACCCTCTATTTAGGAACTAAGTGTTGTATATCATTATGAGACTATGAATTTGAGTCTAAGATCTGGGTGTGGTGGAGTTTCCATCTCCCTGGTTGTGGACGAACCCTCTATTTAGGAACTAAGTGTTGTATATCATTATGAGACTATGAATTTGAGTCTAAGATCTGGGTGTGGTGGAGTTTCCATGAAGGTTCCCATTCACTACAATATTCATCCCAAGATTTTGTTTCAGTGATTTCCCTACATATTTCATCATTTTCTTTCCATTCTGTAATCATCACCATGCAATGAACTGGATGTTGTAGATTTTATTTGCTCAAGAAATCTAAAATGCAATTTTCACTACCTTTTATATGCTGGATATCAAAGTCAAAATTGGGAAACAAGCCTTGCCATTGAGCAAACTTTGCTTCTCCTGACTTTTTTGATTTCTTTGTTAAGGACTTTCTTCACAGCAAAGGTATTTGTCCTTAACAAAAACATTTTGTTTATAAAATGAATCTCAAACTTATCAATTGCATTCCAGGAAACTTTGACTTCTTTTTCAATAGTGGAATAATTTTTCTCAGTATCAGACCATGTCCCAAAAGAAAATTGGATGATTTTCTCTTTGTTTCCTTTCCTTTGTTTAGGTACGCCACCCCATCCAAGCTCACTAGCATCAAATTCTCCTATTTTGGGCAAAGACTCATCTACAACATAAAGGATGGGAAGATGCTTGACTTTTTCTTTAATCTTCCTGACTGCTTGTGTGTGTTCGTCTGTTCAAGGAAGAGGTTCCTTTTTTAACCTGTCATTTAAAATCCTGTGATCTTGAGCACAATGCTTGTAGAAGTTACAAACATAATTGAGATAGTCTATATCTCTATTTGGGAATTATCTGAAAAAGCAACATGTTTTAATCTTCCTGATTGCTTGTGTGTGTTCATTTATCCAAGGAAGAGGTTTCTTTTTTAACCTGTCATTCAAAATCATGCGATCTTGAGCACAATGTTTGTAGAAGTTACAAACATAGTTGAGGTAGTCTATATTTCTGTTTCGGAATTATATGACAAAGCAACATGTTGTTGTAGGGTGATTTTCACATTGGAGATGGTATGCCCCAAAAATTTGATGTTTGTTTTGAACAATTCAATCTTTTTTTTTTTGCTAAGGACCAATCCTATTTCTTTCACCAGCTGAAAGAATTTTCAGACATGCTTGAAGTGGTCTTCTACAAAGTTGGAGAAAATCAATACGTCGTCAATGTAAACTATTAACCATTCAAAATAAGGCTTAAACACTTGGTCCATTATCCTCTGGAACTTAGAGGGAGCATTCTTAAGACCAAAATGCCTTACATTCCATTCATAATGTCTTGTAGGCACACTAAAGGCAATTTTAACCCTGTCTTCTTCTTTAATGGAAACTTGCCAGAAGCCAGACTTCATATCAAATTTGGAGAAAATTCTAGCACTTGTTATCCTATAAATTAAACATGCTTTATGTGGAATTGGGTAGGTGTCATCAACTAAAAAAACATTGAGGGGTTTATAATTTATGATCAGGGGGTACCCCTCAGATCTGTTTTGAGGGTTTATTAACATAAAAGCCATTACAATTCCAAGGACCGTCGGATTCCCGGATGAGTTTCTTAGCTAGAAGGCTTTGGATTTCTTTTTGGCATAAGTTTCTATATTCTCCATTCATGGGAATCACATGACATTTGCAGGGTTTCCTAAAATACTTAGTTTTGTATGGCAATTCCACATAATATTGTTTTCGATACCAGAAGGCGTTCGGTTCTTCTGCACATACTTCAACTTCAAATTTTTGTTGGAGTGCTTGGATCTCTCCCTTGATAGCCTATTGTGCTAATCTTTCTTCAACCCATAGATTAGTCCTCTCATTTTTGACATCTTGTAGTTTGTTTTCTGCTTTTCCTAGGTTTTCCATTACCTGAACCATTGTAGATACTCTGGGAGATGAAACAAATGGAAGAGTGAATTTGAGGGGTTGGTTATTGTTTGTAGGAACTGTTATGAAATATCTTGATTTCCCATTTTTCAACTTGGTGGATCAATGTGGTTCTACTGTTGCTAGGAATGGTGTCCCCAATATAGAATCAATGGGGATGTTGGAAACTGCAAAATTCATATTTATGCAGTAACCTTTGAAGCATAATGTTGCTTTTGGAACTTCATATTGGAGATTTAACTGGTGGTCAATCCCTATAATTTATTTATTTGATTTCTTTCAAAACCTAGTAGGTATTTCTTTTTTATTTAAAACATTGATGTTAGAACCACTATCGATCAATGTTTTAAGAAAAAAGAATTGTCCTTGTATGAAAAAATTTATCATAACATGAAATTGTTGGTGTTGGATGGCAAGAATCCTCATAGAGTTCAACCATGATAAATCATTAGCCTCATAAATTTCAACATTTGGATTCTTGGTTGAACGAAGAGGTTATATCTCAAAATCTTCAATAGTGAAGACTTTTTCGTTTTTCTTTCCCTTTTCGATTTTTGTAATCCTCTTCTTTAGCTCAACAATTTCTCTTTTTAACAGAGTAATTTCATTCCCCAAATCACTCAGAGTAAGTGTCCTAGATTTTTTTTCCTTGTTTTGTCTAATGAAAGATTGGTATTTCGCTTAAAAGAAGCATCTATAAATAAGGGTTTCTTGTTATCTGACTTACCAAAACTGGAGGAAGTGCTCGAATGAGACTTTAGCATTGTCTTCAAAAACGTATCCATAAGATTTTGCTTCATTTCACCTTCAGGCAAGGCTTTAATGCTTGCGAACAGCTTTGCATCCTCATCATTGGCTGTGTGGGACATGCAAATCTTCAGTTTTTGAGGCGGCTCTGGCTCTTCTTCATATGTAGATTTGTTAAAATCAAAATCTATACCACCATTTTTACATTCATAAAGATCAGAATCTTAACAATCACAACCAATAAATAAGACTTCATGTTCTAAATTAGATGAGAATTCTAAACTACAACTAGTAGTTTCAGTACTTTCATCACAACATCCATGCTTTAGAAGATGAACTTCTTCTTTGATTGCAAATGGGGCATGTCGACATTGGTCTACGTTATGGTGGGGTGATTGGCATCTGTTGCACTTGTGGATTAGTGACGACTATGGTTGTGTCTATTGTGCTTTTTGAGCCTTTTCTTGTTGAATGTTTTGGGCTATTTCTTGGGACTTTTTGCCTCTGATTTGTTTGGATTCATCTCCTATTGGGCACTTATTTGCTACGTGACCTTTTTGGCCACAAAGCCAACAAACAACTCTCTCTCATGCTTGTTGTTTACGAGTTTGCAGATGAATATTTGCGGGAGAGAAATAATGGGTCCATTGTACTCTTCTGGTCTTGCGTGCTACTTGCTTGTTGTATACCTTATTGAATTTTTTTTAGGATGTGTGTTTCTCGGCAGACAATCTTTTGAGTACCTTCTTGGCTTTTCCCTTCTTCACAACTGGATCATTTGTATATAGACCATATTTTTGGCATATTGACCTATTATCTGGTAAGCTGGAAAGCTTCTAAATAGACTTATTGACCTTCATATTCGTGCATAAACCTACCTACCAATGCCTTGGTAATTAATGCATCCCTAGGTGTAGGATTCATAAGGTAATTATAAAACCTCTTGGATTTTTAAATATTCAACAAATTTGTTGAGGAGTGCAGCTAGGTATACCTGTTTCCAAAGCAAGTTCTTACTGTCTTTGACTTCATAGATTCTTTGTACCCATTCTCTATGAAAATCTTCATATTGAGACATGTTTTTGCAATTTATATTCATAAGGATTATGGAATGTTCATTAGCAATTTTTGTCTTAGTGCCACATCAATGCTGTAGGATCATGGTTGTTAGAGCAACTATCATATTACTTTGAGGAGTAGATCCATCAGAATGATATACAACATCACCTACTTCATCTTTCAATACTTCTTATGACATTTTGTCCACCATCGCTGGAGATGATTTTGACTGCCACCATCTAGCCAATGTACCAGTGAAACATTGAATAATAGTCTTGCAAGCCTCAATTTTGGATTTGCCCTTCATACACATGATTTTATAAGTAGTGTGCATTCTATCTAGCATTTGTCTAATTTGACCAATACTCATATTATCAATAATACATTATGAGTACCATTCATCAGCAAAACTATGTACTTATGGTAATCTACCTTTTTCATATAAGTCAGGAGCCGGAGGTCTGGCCATGTGTGGGGGCAAAGGTTCATGGATGGGAAGAACATGTGACTGGGATTCCTCATTTTCTGAGGATTCTATTTGTTGAGAAGTTTTTAGTTTTTCTTTTGGAAAGGGGTGAGGGAATATTCTCACCAGGGGGCTCAATCATAGAGACATGGATGGCTGGTCAAATAAGTCAGTGGAATAAACTTATCAGAATTAGCTATTTGACATTTTTATAGTTTTTCCCTCATCTCTAATATCGTTTCATTGGTCGTTCTTCTAATTCTTCATGTCACTCTTTTATTTATTTTTTGTTAAATTTAGAGCAACTTGCTTAACTCCTCTAGTCTCATCTTGGATCTGGGGTAGGGAAAACTGAAAATTATTTAGACCGGAAGAGATGATATTTACAATGGCTTGGAGATCTTCTAGATGTCCTCTATGAGCATAATCATTTGAAATAAAGATATGTACAACCATACTTTTCGGTGCAGTATTGGTCCAGTTGATTTGCTCACTAATAGTTTGTAGTCTATGTTATGTACTAGTCACATCAGATTCATCTTTGAGTACCAGGGGGACAACCTTAGCCTGTATGTTGTCTTCTTCAAGGATGATACCTTTGAAAGGCGGAAAAATTGAAGACTCAATTTTAGTCCCATCTAGACTTGTCCATTTGTGCTTATCTAAAGTTTTTCTACTCATCATTTGGACACTAGGAACTTCTTGTAGCTTTTTCCATTCATTGAATGAAATCCAACAATCATTTTTCTGCACATGATCTTTCCATCTTTGTCAAAGATTTTGCTTTTTTTGTAACCGAAGTACTGACATTGAACTCATATGCTTTAGTATGTGTAAAAAGAGCTCAGTTGATTTTTTTTTCATCCACTTGATGTTTCTTGCAACCTTTCATTAATGAGAAAAAAATTATGCTTTTTTGGTTTTGAAGGTCTCTTACAATCATCCAAAATTTTATTGTGGAATATGGAAGATGGTATGACTTGGTTAGCTTGTTCAATGTATTCTAAGCCATATCGGGGTGTGCCAGGTGGCCTCGTTTGGCTAAACATCTCTATCAGTTTGGGGTCTTGGTTTTCCAAGGATGGAAGAGAATGGATCATAGGTAGATGTCACAAGGAAATGGAATATTTGCGCGCTTAGGATGTGGACATGCTTCTCCCGTGCACAGATTATGATTTCGGTGTTCTTGTAAAAATCTTAGAAAGTCTAAATTTACAAGGTCTTTAGAAGAAGGGCACTCTACACTTAAAGAGGTAAATTGCAATACTTGGGCTAATTCTAAAAGAGAAGTATGTACACAAGCTAGAGACAACTTAGGCGTATTCTTGTTAGTTTCCAACTTGGTTGTTGATGAAGAACTATCAACTTTATAAGTAGACTGGAGGTATTAAGTGGTTGAACATAGGTTTTCAGAAATTTGTGCAGTGGTAATGTTTTGAAACTTTCGTTGTTTAGGAGCTTCAATTACCCAATGTTAAGGAAAAGTAAGGTCCTTCCACCTTGTGGTGTGATGTTCAATATTTTGATTTGAAGGATTTGTAATGATGACTACACTTGACTCTGAATCTCTAATTGAGGTATGAAGGACTACAAGGAATAAAGTATTTGTGTGTCTAAAAGATCCTCTTGTATGTATAGAGCTATAATTTTTGCAGTAGGGGCTTCCTCTGGTGGAGAATGAAGCTTGCAAACAATGAAATTTCTCTTACATGAACCCTTACGTGAACCTTCTAACAAACTTAATGTGCAGACGTTCTTAACATGACCTCTTGCCTCAACGAGCTCCAACAACACTCCAAAATCCTAAGCGAACCTCCAATGAACTTTAGAGAAAACATTCATTTAAACAAGACACAAGAATATGCAAGATTTGGTTAAAAAAAATCCACAAGCATTATCTTTCTTATTTATATTATGAAGTGATTACACAATAGGCATAGATAAAGCAAATATTTCTATGAAGATCAGGCCTCTTTAGGTTCACACTAGATTCTAAGTTCTGATGCACAAACTTTTCAGACTTTTGACACCTAAGACCCAACAATTAGGAAGAACTCGTTCTCCCTTCCCTTTTATAGTTGGGTTATACCCATCTGTAGGAATCAGGTTACTATTTTTCTACAATGTACAATGTGGATGCTTTTCATATCAAATTCCATGAGAAATATTTTGGAGTACAAAGTATCTTGACAATGTGGATGCTTTTTCGTAAAGCCCACGAGAACGAAATCTCACACAGATTTTTATTCCTTACACAGTGGAGGTTTTAGATCCACAAAACCCATGGAAATACAATATTGTTTGGTTGTATTAGTAATCAAACATTGTTTTTTTTTTTTAAATCTAGGATAATCGGTAACCAGTGAGAGTTAGTAATCAAACATTGTTAGTCTTAGATAGCGGGGTGTAGTGTCTCATGCTTTAGTATATACTCTTCTTACACTAATTCGTTGATGAAGGATGACTTGATACCATACTTTCATTCTAACACGACATGCAACATAGTTGTTCATGATATCTTCATCTGTGTAGATTTATGTGTCTCTGTATTTTCGAAATACACTATCGACATATTTTACCTGCAAATTGTAAGGATTCAAGGCACTTTGGTTTATTCCAAAATGGCTCCACCATTGCTTTTATGTTAATAAACACTCGGAACATATCCAAGGGGTACACCGCCTGGTCACAAATTATAAACCCCTTAATGTTGTTTTAGCTGATGACACCTACCCAATTCCACATAAAGCATGTTTAATTTCCAGGATAACAGGTTACTAGAATTTTCTCCAAATTTGATATAAGTCAGTGTTCTGGTAGGTCTCCATTAAAGAAGAAGATAGGTTTAAAATTGCCTTTAGTGTGCCTAGAGGACATTATAATTTATGAGCAAGTGGTCTCCATTAAAGAAGAAGATAGGCTTAAAATTGCATTTAGTGTGCTTGTAGGACAGTAAAATTTATGACCAGGTGGGGTACCCCTCGGATCTATTCTAAGTGTTTGTTAACATAAAAGCCATGGTGAAGCCATTTTGGAATAAACCAAATTTTCTTGGATCCTTACAACTTGTAGGGAAAATATGTCAATGGTAGATTCCGAGAATACAGAGACACAAAAATCTGCATGGATGAACATATCCTGGACATCTATGTTGCATGCCATGGCCAATGGCTTGTCAGAATGAATGAAAGGTATAAAGTCATCATTGGTCGACCAATTATTGTACGAAAAATATATACTAAAGCATGGGATACTGGACCCTGCCATCTCAAACTAACAATGTTTGATGACTAATACTGCGAAACAATACCACATTTTTGCGGGTTTTGTAAATCCATAACCTCCACTATGTAAAGAATAAAAGTCTGTGAGATTTCGTTCTTGTGGGCTTTACAAAAAAGCATCCACTATGTCAAGATACTTTGTACTCCAAAATCTTTCTCATGGGCTTTCATATGAAAAAAATCCACTTTGCATATTGTAGAAAAATAGTAACCAGATTCCTACAAATGGGTTTAGCTCAATTATAAAAGGGAAGGGAGAACGAGTTCTTCCTCATCATTGGGCATTAAGTGTCGAAAGTCTAAGAAGCTTGCACATTAGAACTTAGAATTTGGTGTGAACCTAAAGTGCTCTAATTTTCATAGAAATGTTTGCTCTGTCTATCCCTGTTGTGTAATCACTTCATGATATAAATAAGAGAGTGTTTGCATAATTTTGTGTTACCAAATCTTGCATATTCTTGTGTCTTGTTCAAATAAATGCTTTTTGTGAAGTTCACTGGAGGTTTGCTTAGGATTTTGTAGTGTTGTTGGAGCTCACTAAGGTAAGAGGTCGTGTAGATCATTTGAGCATTGAGTCTGTTAAAAGGTTCATGTAAGAGAAAGTTCGTCGTTTGCAAGCTTCATTCTTCGTCAGAGGAAGTCCCTGCTTCAAAAATTATATCTCTATACATACAAGGGATTGTTTTAGACACACAAATACTTTATAGCCTACAGTCCTTCATACCCTAAGTAGAGATTCACAGTCAAGTGTAGTTGTCATTACAAATCCTTCAAATCAAAAGATTAAACATCTTACCATAAGGTGGAAGGAACTTACTTTTCTTGAACATTGGGTAATTGAAGCTCCTAAACAACCAAAGTTTCAAAACATCACCACTGCACAAATTTCCAATAACCCATGTTTAACCACTTTATCCTTTCTGTCTACTTCTAAAGCTTATAATTCTTCATAAAAAACCAGGTTGGCAATAGAAAATAATATGCCTAAGTTGTCTCTAGCTTGTGTGCATACTCTCTTTTAGAATTAGCCCAAGCATTGCAATTTACCTCTTTAACTGTCGAGTGCCCTTCTTGTAAAGACCTTGTAAGTTTAGACTCTCTATGATTTCTACAAGAACACCAAAATCATAATCCGCGTGTAGGAGAAGCTCCAAATACTCTCTGTTGAGCCATTTCCACATCCTAAGTGCGTAGATATTTCATTTCCTCATGAACATCTACTTATGATCCATTCTCTTCCATCCTTGGAAAACCAAGACCCCAAACTGACAGAGATGTTTAGCCGAATGAGGCCACTTGACACACCTTGATATGGCTCAGGATACATTGAACACGCTGACTAAGTCATACCATCTTCCATATTCCAAAATAATATTCTAAATGATTGTAAGAGACCTTCGAAACAAAAAATGTATAAATTCTTCTCATTAATGAAAGGTTGCAAGAAATATTAAGTGGATTAAGAATAGATGAAAAAACTGATCAACTGGGATCTCTTTACACATCCTAAAGAATTTGAGTTCAATGCCACTACTTCGGTTATAGAAAAGCAAAATATTTCACAAAGATGGAAAGATTATATGCAAAAAAATGATTGTTGAATGCTACAAGAAGTTCCTAATGTCCAGATGATGAGTGGAAAAACTTCAGATAAGCACAAATGGACAAGTCTAGATGGTACTAAGATTGAGTCTCCTTTAATTTTTCCACCTTTCAAAGGTATCATCCTTGAAGAAGACAACACACATGCAAAGGCTGTCCCCCCTGGTACTCAAAGATGAACTTGATGTGAGTGGTACAAAACATAGACTACAAACTATTAGTGTGCAGATCAACTGGACGAATACTGCACTCAAAGGTATGGTTGTACATATTTTTATTTCAAATGATTATGCTCATAGGGGGCATGTAGAAGATCTCCAAGCAATTGTAAATACCATATCTTCCAGTATAAATAATTTTGAGTCTTCCCTACCCCAGATCCAAGATGAGACTAGAGGATTCAAGCAACTTGCTCTAAATTTAACAAAATAAATAAAAGAGCAACATGAAGAATTAAAAGAAGGATAGGGAAGAGCTTTGTGGCAAACCAATGAAAAGATATCAGAGATGAAGGTAAAACCAGAAAAATGTCAAATAGCTAACTCAGAAAAGTCTATTCCATTGACTTATTTGACTAGCCATCTAGTCTCTATGATTGAGCCCCCCAAGTCGGTGAGAAGATTCCCTCACCTCTTTCCAGAAGAAAATATAGAAACTTCTCAACAAGCAAAATCCTCAGAAAAAGGAGGAATCCCAGTCACACATCCTTCCCATCCATGAACCTTTGCCCCCACACATGACTAGATCTCCAACTCTTGACTTATATGGTAAAGGTAAATTACCAAAAGTACAGAGTTTTGTTGATTATTGGTACTCAGAATGGAATATTGATAATATGAGAAATAGTCAAATTAGACAAATGCTAGATAGAATGTACACTACTTATAAAATCATGTGTATGAAGGGCAAGTCCGAAATTGAGGCTTGCAAGGCTATTATTCAATGTTTCATTGGTACATTGGCTAGATGGTGGCAGTCAAAATGATCACCAGCCATGGTGAAAAAAATGTCATAGGAAGTATTGAAAGATGAAGTAGGTGATGTTGTATATCATTTTGATGGATCTACTCCTCAAAGAAATATGATAGATGCTCTAACGACAATGATCCTAGAGCATTGATGCGACACTAAGACAAAAATTGTTGATGAACATTCCATAATCCTTATGAATATAAAATGCAAAAAAATGTCTTAGTATGAAGATTTTCATAAGAATGGGTGCAACGAATCTATGAATTCAAAGACAATAAGAACTTGCTCTTTGGAAACAGGTATACCTAGCTGCACTCCCCAACAAATTTCTTGAATATTTAAAAATCCAAGAGGTTTTTCAATTACCGTATGAATCCTACACCTAGCGAGAAATTTATGCATTAATTACCAAGGCATTAGTAGGCTTATGCATGAATATGAAGGTCAATAAGTCTATTCAAAAGCTTTCCAAGTTACTGGATCACAGGTCAATATGCCAAAAATATTGTCTTTATACATATGATTTATTGTGAAGAAGAGAAAAGCTAAGAAGGTACTCAAAAGATTGTCTGCCGAGAAATCCACATCCTACAAAAAATTCAATAAGGTATACAACAAGAAAGTACCACGCAAGACCGAAAGAGTACAATGGACCCATTATTTCTCTCCTGCAGATATTCATCTGCAAACTCATAAACAACAAGCATGAAAGAGAGTTATATGTTGGCTTTGTGGCCAAAAAGGTCAGCTAGCAAATAAATGCCCAATAGGAGATGAATCTAAACAAAACAGAGGCAAAAATTCCCAAGAAAGAGCCCAAAAAATTCAACAAGAAAAGGCTCAAAAAGCGCAACAGACACGACCACAATCATCACTAATCTGTAAGTGCAACATATGCCAATCACCCCACCATAACACAAAGCAATGTCGGCATGCCCCATTTCCAGTCAAAGAAGAAGTTCATCTTCTAAAGCATGTATGTAAGCATTGAAACTTTTAGTTCTAGCTCAAAATTCTAATATGGTCTAGAACAAGAAGTCTTATTTATTGGGTGTGATTGTGAAGATTTTGATCTTTATGAATGCAAAAATGGTGGTATAGATTTTGATTCTAACGAATCTACAGATGAAGAAGAACCAGAGCTACCTCAAAAAACTGAAGATTTTCATGGCCCACGTAGTCGATGATGAGGAAGAAAAGTTGTTGGCAAGCATTAAAGCCTTGTCTGAAGGTGAAATGAAGCAACATCTTATGGATACCTTTCAGAAGACATTGCTAATGTCTCATCCGAGCACTTCCTCCATTTCTGGTAAGTCAGATAACAAGAACCCTTTGTTCGTAGATGCTTCTTTCGAGCGAAATACCAAATCTTTCACTAGACAAAATAGGGCAGGAAAACCTAGGACATTTACTCTGAGTGATATGGGGAATGAAATTAATATGTTAAAAAGAGAAATTCTTGAGCTAAAGAAGAGAATTACAGAAATCGAAAAGGGAAAGAAAATTGAAAAGGTCTTAACTTTTGTATTCAAGCTTCTGTGATCCATAATGAATTAAACAAAGTCTTTCTACCAAATGTTGATTTCTACCGAAAGACTTTGTTTAAGGTCTCAACTGCTGAATATTTTGAGACAAAACTTCTCTACTCAACCAAGAATCCAAATGTTGAAATTTATGAGGCTAATGATTTATCAGGGTTAAACTCTATGAGGATTCTTGCCATCCAACACCAATGATTTCATGTTATGATAAATCTTGTGATACAAGAACAAAAGTTTTTTCTTAAAACATTGATTGATAGTGGTTCTGACATCAATGTTTTAAATAAAAAATAAATACTTGCTAGGTATTCACATAAATCAAACAGAGAAATTATAGGGATTGGAGACCACTAGTGAAATATGCAATATGAAGTTCCAAAAGCAACATTATGCTTCAAATATTATTGCACAAATATGAAGTTTTCAATCTACAACATCCCCATTGATTATATATTGGGGACACCATTCCTAACAGTAGTAGAACCACATGGATCCACCAGGTTGAAAAATGGGAAAGTAGGATATTTCGTAAAAGTTCCTGCAAATGGTAACTAGTCCCTGAAAGCCACTCTTCCATTTGTTTAATCTCTTAGAGTATCTAAAATGGTTTAGGTAATGGAAGACCTAACAAAAGAAGAAAACAGACTACAAGATGCCAAAAATGAGAGGGCTAACGGGTTGAAGAAAGATTAGCACAACACGCTATCAAGGCACAAATCCAATTACTCCAACAAAAAATTGAAGTTGAAGTATGTGCAGAAGAATCGAATGCCTTTTGGCATAAAAAACAATATTATGTGGAATTTACCTACAAAATTGAGTATATTGGGAAACCCTGTAAAAGTCATGTGATTCCCATGAATGAAGAATATAGAAAGCTATACCAGAAAGCAATCCAAACTCATAGGTAAGAAACTCATACGAGAATCCGACAATCCTTGGATTTGTTATGGCTTTTATGTTAATAAACACTTTAAACAGATCCGAGGTGTACCCTACCTGGTCATAAAGTATAAGCTCCTCAATGTTGTTTTAGCTTATCACACCTACCCAATTCCACATAAAGCATGTTTAATTTCTAGGATAGCAGGTGCTAGAATTTTCTCCAAACTTGATATGAATCAGGATTTTGGAAAGTTTCCATTAAAGAAGAAGATAGGTTTAAAATTTCCTTTAATGTGTCTGTAGGACATTATGAATGGAATGTCATGCCTTTTGGTCTTAAGAATGCTCCCTCTAAGTTCAAGAGGATAACGGACCAATTGTGTAAGCTTTATTTTGAATGGTTATTAGTTTACATTGATGATGTATTGATTTTCTCCAAATCTGTAAAAGACCACTTCAAGTATGTTTGAAGATTCTTTGAGTTGGTCAAAGAAACATGATTGGTCCTTAGCAAAAAGAAGATCAAATTGTTCAGCATGAACATCATATTTTTGGGGCATACCATCTCCAATGGGCAAATCACCCTAAATAACATGTTGTTTCCTTTGTAGATAAATTCCCAAACAAAATTATAGACAAAACACAATTGCAAAGATTCCTTCACTGCCTCAACTGAACTATGGAAAACCTTAAAATTTCAACATTTTTCAGCCATGGAATTAAAAACAAATATCATGACTCTAACAAACCTTAGAATTGCAACATATTTCAAGATCAAATTAAAATATCATGACTTTAACAAAAAAATCATTATACCAAATTTTAAAAATATATTTCTTTTAAAATTTAAGCTTAAGACAACTTAACCCATTGCAATGAAAACTTAAAAATCAACTATCAAATTGACACATAGTGGGAGCATGCTTGATCTGTTGCAATGAAAACTTAAAATACAACCATCAAATTAACACAAAGACAACTTAACCCATTGCAATGAAAACTTAAAAATCAACTATCAAATTGACACATAGTGGGAGCATGCTTGATCTGTTGCAATAAAAACTTAAAATACAACCATCAAATTAACACAAAGTGGAGACGAACTCGATTCATCATAACAAAAACTGAAAAATCAACTATCAAATTGACACATATAAGGGTCAAGTTGCTAGTCGAAAATCAACTCAAACCCCACAACAATAAATAAATCAATAAAATAAAAATAAAAATAAACCAAACAAAAAAATTAAAATAAATAAATTAAATCATAACAAATATTATAATAATAAAATGAATTAAAATATAGGGAAAAAAATGAAAATTAAAAATGTCAAATAAAAGTATTAGAAAACAAAAAAATAAAATAAAAATAAACAAGAAATAATCTCTACCAATTAAAATTCAAACAAAAAAATTAGATATACCAAAATTAAAATATATTGTAAAAATTTAAAATATAAAGAAAAATTAAAATTAATATATATATTTATAAAAATATATAACCATTAAATAACAAATAATAAAACACACATTATAAAAAAATAAAAAATTAAACATTTCCACACCCAACCCTTGCCACCTTGGCCAGCGTCAGCATAGGAGTTAAATTTTTTTTTAATTTCAAAATGTTTATGTTGTGTTTATATATTTTATTTTAATTTGTTTTATAATAAGATTATCTTTTAGATTAATCATATCATTGAGATTTGGTCCGCGTTTCGAACCAATTAATGTGGTTCATTCTCAAGACAGGTGAAAAAATCAATATTTCCAAATGTTTAAATAGCAGAGATGCATCTCGGTCTAGAGATAGTTGTTATGAATTAGTTGTTAGAAATTATCTAGAAAAAGTATTTTATTATTTTTAAGATATTAAATTAAGGAGTTGTCTTTAGTGTGGCTTTTTAGACTTTCCAGTGAGATGAAATCTTGATTTGTGTTATTTAAACTGCTAACTATGGCCCCGAATGCATCTATGCATTTAAACATTTGGAAAAACTAATTTTTTTCACTTTGTTTTAAAGATGAATCACATTAAATAGTTAGAAACGTGGCTTAGATCTCAATAATGTGATTAATCCGAAAAACAATCTCATTATCAATATGAGTTACAAAAGTCTAAAATTTCAATTTATTTTATGTTTTTTTTAATATTTTTTTAATTTTATTTATTAATTAAGCGCATAAGGTTTTTATGGTGAGGTTCGTCCTCATGCTACTGTAGCATATTCATCAGCGTAAAGAATATGCTTTCCAGGGTGGCCAATACGAGTGTTGCACGGATTTTTGTTGCTTAGTTTGTTGTTTCCATTGAAGCTTATCTTTTGAATTTAGTTTTGAAAGAATGGCAGAGCATGGAATTCCATTGGCCTTAAACCGCGAAGGTAATGAATGTGACGTAGAGGAAGATGATGAGTTTGGAGCACAAGTTTCAGACAGTCATCGAAGCATCCTTGGATGACTATGCTCTGCAACTTCAACTGGAGGAAGTCATCGCTTTCTCTGATGCACTCTATGCCTTTGAACTGCAGTTTGAAGAGGCACGAGCCGCTTCCGAATCTGCGCTTGCTTGCTCATCTTTAAATGCAGATCCATAAGAAAATGATGATCCCACCTAGGTGGATTATTCATATTTCATAGCCATTCAATTTTGAGAAGGAATGGTTTTGTCTTAATTTTGGGAAAATTCCATTATGTGGGTGTTGTTTCTGCTTGTTTTCCCCAGGCTGGAGTGGGTACCTGAGAAGATGGCGCAACATGTTTCCCTCTCCCAAAAGGGCGAGAAGGGCTGGAAAAGAGGGGGTGGAAGTAAATGAAGATGCCCCTGCTGTGAAAGAATCGTGCAACACCTGTTTAGAAGCCAAAAACCCATCTGAAATTTTTGAAAGCATTGCTTGTTCGCATAGGTTTTTTTCCACTTGCATAGTCTTGCATATCTGTAGCAAATTGCAACAAAATTTGGTGACCATCCATTGCCCTGAGCCTAGTTGCAGGGAGCAGTTGAGTCCTCAACAATGTCAATTGATTCTTCCAAAACAAACCATGGAGGAATGGTGTTTGGCATTGGTGGAAGCTGAGATACCTAGTTCCCAGAGGTTCTATTGCCATTTCAATGATTTCTCGACACTTTGTTGAAGAATGTGCCTGAAGAAGGAAGCACAAGGGGTAGTTGATGTTGGTTTTAAAAGCTCAGAATGCCCTGAATGCAAAAGGTTATTTTATGCTCAATTTCATGTCCCATGGCATGCGAGTTTGGATTGCGTTGATGTGGAGAAATTGTCGCCTTCCGAGAAGGACAAAGATGAAGTGATGCTATTCATGGTTGCCAAAGAGAAAGAATGGCAATGGTGTGAAAAATGTGGTCAAAGTTGTTGAAAAAACCTCTGGATGTTGTCACATGATTTGCAGGTCAATAAACTGGTAAAATGCATTATTGTTTAACAAATGTAAGTTCCTTCAAGCAAGGATTCTATGACCTATTTTTGATAAATATAGTTGTTTCCAATCGAAAAATGGCAGTCCTCCTCACCCGTTCCCATAATTGATCTATTGTTCCAATATGAAAAAGAGATTACTAACCTTAACTCTAGGATTTGGTCTCTTTGCTGTGTCTACATGGATACCTAAGCATTTCGAATTGAAAATCGAAGCTAATTACTAATGGTCCATGGTTTAGCAAAGTTGTTTTCTGAATTGTGTCTAGCTTAGGAAAATTTGGTGTTTGAAAACCACTAATCTTCTTTGTGTTTTCCAGACATTTAGTGGATCTTTTATCAATTTGTTGTTCACTGCAGCAAATCGAAGGGGCATTGTTTATGTATTCAAAGCACAATGACAGCTTAAACATGTCGTGGTTGTGTTGTTTCAAATGTGGTTACAAGTTTTGTTATAAATGTGGATCATAATGGAAGAATGCGAGAGTGCCCTGCAAATGCTCTAGGTGGGAGTTATGATAAAGGGAGCTAAGACTTTCCTGGATTTGGGACCCAGGAGGATGCCTTCTTTTAAAAAATATATATTAGTTATAAAAATAAGTATGGCTTACTAAATTCCATTGTGAATTCTCCTCATAATTTTTGCAATGTAGGTCTAAGACTTTCCTGGATTTGGGACCCACGAGGATGCTTTCTTTTAAAAAATATATATTAGTTATAAAAGTAAGTATGGGTTACTAAATTCCATTGTGAATTCTCCTCATAATTTTTGCAATGTAGGAGAATTGTATATTTTTCAGGTTGTATCGATGTCGAATAATTAATGTGATTTAATTTTTTAACATGAGAATTGTATATTTTTCAGGTTGTATCGATGTTGAATAATTAATGTGATTTAATTTTTTAACATGTACTGTAATGTTGTATCCAAACATGTTTGCAATTTGATCTTATACTAGAACTTCTTCTTCATGAATATTTTGGTTTGTTTCAAAGCACAAGTTGTGAAGCTTTCATTTTAGCCTTGACATACTTAACCAAAAGCAAATTCAATGCAGTAAGTTCAAATCCACACTTGTTGTGGATCTTTGCTTGTCACACATGATTAAGTACAATGTCAATAACAATATTTTGAAAAAACAACAATCCCAAGAACAATTTTCCTTCATAATATTAGGAATGTCAGTGTTCCTTCATAATATTAGGAATGTAATTCTTAGACAGATACAAAATTACAGAAGGTAATAGAGATGCAGGGACAGCGTTTAATTCATTGAGTAACAAATTTTGTCGCTGCTTTAATTTACTGACCTTGTATAAGGAAATGTTAGCTGTAATCTTTTTCATGTCCTCTACAATATTATATTCAATGTTATCTGAAATTATCTAAAACTTTGATAGTTTCAAATAACATTGAATATAATAATCTCGTATAAGGAAATGTTAGCTTTAATCTTTTTTCTTGTCCTCTACAATATTATATTCAATGCTATCTGAAACTATCTAAAACTTTAATAGTTTCAGATAACATTAAATATAATATTGTATAGGGCATGAAAAAAATTAAAGGTAATGTTTCCTTATATGTTATATACCTAGGGGGGGTAATATGAGGTACCGAGGGAGGTACCCAAGGTAATAATGTAATAATGGGATGGGCCATATTAATAAATAAGGTGGTTAACCCATGTCATGTAAGGGACCACAAGTAGTTAATAATAATGTAATGGGCCCATGGTATTAGTTGATGGTATGAGTAAACCATGGTAATGATGCATGGTATTGTATGTATGAGGCCTATATAGAGGCTAGAGACTCCACATGGAGAGATATGAAGAGAAGTAGTCTTGTATGAATAGGCATATGGCTTGTGGAGTGTTCTCCTTCCTTAAGGAGTGAATGTATGGTGTTGCCCTACCTTAAGGGTTTGATCAATAAAGAATCATTTCATATTATATCTGGGTTTATTTGCATTATCTTATATTTTCATATTAGATCTATAATATTTATGGGTTAGATCCACAACAAGTGGTATCAGAGCACTTTCTTGGGCACAAGGGCGGTGAGTTTGCAGATCAGATCTGTAGGTTTTGGTGCAAGATTTGCAAAATCTGATTGCAGATCTGTATTCTTTGTGAAAAAATAGCCGATTTCAAAAAAAAAATCAGTCGAATCGGAGTCCAGATGAAGAAGATATCGCTAATCTAAAAATCAGTAGGGTTGTAGACAATTTTTCGGGGCAGCGAATTTGCGGCGCAGATCTAGACCTCTTGGCACCAGATCTGCAAAATCTAATTGTAGATCTGGAATCTTTGTGAAAAAACACCTAATTTCAAAAAAAACAAAAATAGTTGAATCGAAGTCCGGATGAGGGAGATATCGCTGATTTAAAATCAGCTCTTTTTTCAGAAATTTTGGGTGACGGCGGGACGGTAGCAGCGCAGATCTGAAATTCTAATGCCTGGATCAAGATTTCTATTACATGGGCAGATGCAGAATGATTGTTCCATTTCTGAAAACAGGTCATAATATGGATTCTGAGCAATATTGACGGAATTGTGCCAAATTCAAATTTTCACCATTTTTTTTTTCAAAACCCTCTTTATGGTTTCTAGCAAGGTTCTATTATTTACAGGAAAAGATAATGGTCCTACTATTGAAGAATACATAAAAGAACAGAAGGGTTATGGAACAACCGTTGGAAATGGTGGGTAGTGGCGCAATTTAGAGATGAGGCGGCCACATGGTGGGGATTACTTAACCAACAGAAATGTTCCAACCTGCCTGATGAAGAATTTGAAAAATTACTTTTAGACAGATGGTCTCATGCCAGAAAACAAGATAAGGAGAAACATGTGGGGCTATTTCCTACTGGTATATCCTTATTGCAGGTTCATGGGTTGATTCAGAAGAAGAAGATCGTTGTGTCTATAAATCCTAGTTGCAAACATAATTTTATCAGTGTTAATTTGGCAAAAAAATTGCAAGTTCCAGCCAAACACATTGAAAACACATAGGTGGATGATGAGGATGTTCACGTGTATAAGGATTTGAAGATTTCTATGGATAAGTATGTGTTGCATGGTGATTTTTTATGCTTCAGAGATGCATAATATGGATGTTGTTTTGGGATATCCTTGGATGGAATCCGTGGGTACTATCAATATTAATGTACAGAAGAAATTCCTGAAGCTCTGGTATAAAAAGAAGAAAATTACATTACAAGATATTTCCATTAATAAATCGGTAGAGTCCAAGGATGCTGAAGCAGAAGATGTTCCAGGGTCTGACATATCAAATGATGAGCAGTTGATGGTTGACAATCAGACACAAACAGAGGCTGAAGCAGAAAAGGTTACAGGTGCTGATACATCAGAGGAGGACTCAGTGGTTGAAGTCATATTGAAAAATAAGACACCACAACAGGCAGCATAGCAGAGTGAAGTCAAGCAAAAGCCATCATGGGTTATAACTTCAACATATCATCACCCACATCACCCCGCAAGACAACCGTCAAGATGGAAACCAAGTAGTCACATGACCGATACAAAGGAGAGACGATCCACCTACTACACAGCAACACAGAAGAGCGGCCACGGTCAACTTCCATCTCAAGCGAGTGAGGCACCAGCGAGATCGAGGGTTCACCTTTCTC
>APFE030800843.1:0-37407 GCA_000404065.3 Pinus taeda
CCAGACCAGATCTCTCATATGCAGTAAGGGCAGTTTCCAGATACATGCAGGAGCTGCATGAGCTACACTAGAATGCTGCCAAGCGCATCCTTCGATATGTGCAGGGCACCATCACCTTCGGGATTCACTATGCAGCAGGCACTGCATTGAATCTCCTTGGCTTCACAGCTTCTGATTGGGCGGGAGACAAAATTGATCGCAAGTCCACCTCGGATAATCACTCAGTCTAGGATCTAGCCCTATCTGTTGGTCGAGCAAGAAGCAAGATGTTATTGCTCTCTCTTCAGCTGAGGTCGAGTACAGAGGAGTAGTCAACATCACCATTCAGGCTCTCTGGCTACAACACTTCCTCACTGAGTTGGGCGTTCAGTTCCACCAGGCCATTGTCATCTGGTGTGACAACCAGAGCACTCTCAAATTTTGCAGGGATCTAGTACAACGACAACGGACGAAGCACATAGAGATCCATATGCACTACATCAGAGACTTAGTACATGATCGAGTCATTGATTTGCAGTTCTGTCCCTTAGCAGAACAGAGTGCAGACATCTTCACCAAGACATTCACTAAACAGAAGTTTCGCTCTCTGCGTGATCGTCTTGGAGTGAAGGACACAGTGGCTTAGCAACTATCTTTTCTTCCTCTTTTCTTTTGATTACATTGTATTTTGAAGGGCCACGAGGTTTTCCCTCTTTCCTCAATTTTAATACAAGTTGCACTGTATTTTGGGTGACCTTTGGCCTTAGTTGTCACGGCCCATTTTCTATTTTTCCCCATAGTGGTGTCCAGGGGGGGTGTTAGAACTACTACATACCTACATGCAGACTCTTAGTTAGAGCATGCGACTACATGCAACTACTACACATCTACATGCAGACTCTTAGTTAGAGCATGGGATTGCATGCAAGATTCCTTTTGCATGATTTACTCCTTGATTTGCTCCTTCTTTAACTCCACAACTGACTAGTTATCTCTGGAGCTTGTTGTAGGTGTTGAGTCTTCTCATGATCACCACTATAGTGCATTACCTTGGGATCTTCACCCAGTGATGCTATATCGTGAGCATTGTAACATATTTTCTAATGAATCATTCTTTTCTTCTTTCGATTTTATTTTAGTGTTTTTGCTCTGCAACGCTGTGTGTTCAACCTTTACTAGCTAGATTCATCTGTGCAGGTTTTCTAACACATTTACACATCTTTGTCTCGTCAATTTAACAATCCACACTTTGGGCAAGATGGACACTCGGATTTATATCTCAGATTTATATCTCAGCCAGCCATCCATGTAAAAACAATTACAAGAGTCTTGAGGAAGTAGGCCAACAATCGATTAGGTGGGGACGTTTAGTGAGTAGTCCAATTCTAAATAATATTAGGCTCAAATAGAATTGTTTGAAATAAAATTTCTTCAATTAAAAAAAAAAAAACACAATTACAAAAAACATTCATTCTCGCCCCGTAGATCTTAATGTTTTCCATTATAACAAATTCAGCAACCCACCATGCACATGATCTCATAACCTCTATGGTTAAACAAATTATCAAAAACACATAATAAAAATCATTTATAAAATCAATCCACTCGTTTATCCTAGATTTACAATGTAGAATTTGCATGATACCATGTAGAAAAATTTCGAGATCATCAAGATTTTATCAATTCTAATACCATGTGTAAAAATTGGAAAGTAAACATGCCTACGCATATCAACATTTTGTTTATATGTTTTATTTAACAAAATAATTGTAACATATAAGTACATCAAACTTTGTTTTAAGGCCAACACAGAATGCTATTCACATACAGACTATTTCTACCTCCCTCCCATTGAACAATACAGTAGCAATTACATCTTTTAATATGATTACAAACAAAACAAGAATTAGTCATCCGAAACAAGAAGGAGCCCTGAGGCCAAGCTACATAGAGCATACTTGTCTGACAAATTACTCACTGTAGTAGCTCTTTGGCCAGAGCTTGTCATTATAGAGCAACATATAAATGCTAAAAAAGCACACTAGCTCCACACTAATATACAGAGGAATGGAAAGCAGGTTATACTATATAATCGTCATTGCTACAGTATTTCTCATTCTTGGAGGCTCCTTTAATTTTATTTCTACATTTATGAAATAAAAATAATGCAAAAGCCACAGAAGAAGACACAAATGAGGGCATCATTCCTTTCTGCATCTGTATGGCAGTGTTTCTTTTTAGTCTGCCAGCTTCTTCCCTTTGATGGAAGGCCTCATCCCTTTGCTTTGTTAATTCATTATTTTATTGAGTTCCTCGATTAATATCATCTTGAAGTGGCTTAACGATGCCTCTAGTTCTGCTTTTTCTGTTTCAGCATCGTCCCTTGCTCGCCTTTCATATTCAAGCTCCAAAATAGTTTCCTTAAGGCGTGCCTCTTTTCTCAGAATTGCATCTTCTTTCAAAAGGGCCGCATCCCTCTGCCTCTTTAATTCATCATTTTCGTTGAGTTCCTCAACTAAAACTAACTGCAAGTGGTTTAAACATGCCTCCAAATGGGCTTTGTCTGTTTCAGTATTTTTCCTTGCTCGACTTTCAGATTGAAGTTCCAAAATAGCCTCCTCAAGCATTGTCTCTTTTCTCTTAAATGCATCTTCTTTTAACTCTAAAGCTGCATCTAATTGCTCAGCAATCGTTGCTTTTACTCTCCAAGCTTGTGGAATTTGATTGAGGGTGTCAATCCTTTGCCTTGCAAATTCTTTGTCTGAAAGCATCTTCAAGCAGTTAACTGAAGTCTCTGCATATGCCTTTGCCATTTCACCTGACATCCTCACATGCCTTCGAAGTTCCGGTTCCAAAATAGCTATCAGAAAGTTTTCTGCAGAGATTTTGGAAGAAATGTTTGGCAATACTGCTTGTATGGCCATTATTTCACGCTTGTAAAGAATGTCTGGACTGCAAAATGGAAATTCAAATAAGAAAAAGTATGTAACAATGCTATCCTACAAAGGAAAATGTCTTATACAAAAAGCTTGTTCCAGAATGCTTTTACCATAGGACAAACTTATAAGTTCGACACTCTCCCAAGAAGAATGTTCCACCAGCTTTGGGTTGAGCTCCCCTTGTATTAACGTAGCCTGGATAATCTTCTTTTGTAAAGTTAACCGACTCTTTAAAAAATAAGCCACATTCTTCTGCTTGTTTCAATAACTCCCACTTATTCTATGGGTTTTTTTCTTTGTGAGTAACATGAATTTCTCCAATTTCGCTTACCATAGTCTTTGCATTTTTGAAAAACATCTTCAACAAGTGACTGTGCTTGCTGCAAAGTACAGAAAAACAAATTTGACCAACTATAATATTTTTTCATGCATTTGTGGTTAGATTCCCTAATCTCCACTTGCAAAATAAATACCTTGATTTAACAAAAGGATTATGTCACTTTCATACATGTTGTTGGAGCAGGAAATTATATAAGGTCTAAAGAAAACTTACTTGATAACTGTTGAATGGTATTCCTGTCCACAAAATCCTGCATGAGGGAAGTTGTAGACAATTCTATGGAACTTCATCTTCCTTATGATATGGTGCTCCTCCATTGTGGTTACGTCAACGCCATGCAATACCAGTGCTCCAAGCCTTTCCAACTTTGAGAGAGTCTCATGGGCTGAATTATAAAACTGTAGCAGCTTCTCTGCATCAAGGGCATAAATATAGAAACTAAATCATAACACAAAACGTATACGATAGCAATCATAAATACAACAAGAAAACACAGAGAAAAATTGGAGGAAACGTTTGAGACCTCTACTGTTAAGAGAGGTGGCAACTATGTTTTCTGCAGACCCAAATGCATTAGCCAGAGATAAAGAAAAAGAAAAGTCCCCTTCTCCAACTAACAGTATCTGATGGAAGTTGGAGTAATGCTTGATATGTTTCTCCAAAAAATGATGCCCCGGTAGATAGCTCGATCTGCTCATATGTCGATCATGCACAGGATATTCCATATCTGAATACAGGAGAGATTCCACAAATTATTTCCGAATTAATCCCCTGCCATCTAAAGTTATTATTGCCAAAAATAAATCATTTGGAAAATCGTGCCGAAATGTATGTCATCCATTAAAACATAGGATCTCTCAAATTGACATTCTTCATAGCCCTCAACAACCCCAACTCACTCTCCACTGAAACTCAACATACAAGCCCCAAAGCCTCAGCTTAACCTTGGATTCTCTCATCATATCATTATGTCAATAATGCAGACAATGGCCAAAACCCTTAGCCTTGAGAAATCTCGATTCAAGATTCTTATTGCAATGCAGAGGGAGTTAAACATACTAAAATACAACAACACAACATGAGGCAAGCTTTCAGTTACTATTTCAACTTGCAACCATTCTGGAGCTTTGACAAGGAATAAACATACTTTCAATGTTCAAAAGTATGGCAAGGATTTGAAGAACGATGTTGCCCCTTGATCCAGCTCTTCTCTCCCCTATAAATCAGAAATAAAATTACCATTATTGTCATTTTCTTAATGCTAACATTATTAACAATTCCACATATTTTCTTGTCTAATATGTAAGGCAAAACTGGAAACCATTTTTGTCACGTGCTTCATCTCTTTTTCCACAGCAATTAGGAAATCAAATGATCACTATTTTAATTGATTCTCAGTTTAAAACCATCTCCAACAAAATATATGAAGAATGACGATGTTCCATGTTATAGATCTTCGCTCCTATCACAAGTGTATTGATTAATATTCTTATTTTCATTTCTCTGTCATTAATCTACATTCACACAGATTATGCTTGCATGCTTTCAACCTGCAACTATGTTTTTGCAATTAATTAACAAACTGCAACAATTTTTTGACAACTAACAAACTTATCTCACTTGCAAACAAAGGATGTGAAGAATGATGTTGTCTCTTGCTCCACGTCTTCTCTCCAACCACAGAGAGGAAATAAAATGATCATTCATATCATTTCTCTTCTGCGAATTTTATCATTTAACAGAGACAATCTAGCCAAAAATCTCAAGAACGCTTAGTTGAAGGGGAAGGTCAACTCCCTTCTATAAAGGGGATGGTCAACTCCCTTCTCATCCACTCTCAGGTTTTTTGGATGAGATTTAGTGGTGAATTCTTTTATTTTATCTCTAAAAGTTCGAAGAGAAATCTTATTATTAGAGTCGAAAGAAATTGGAGGGGATCTTGTTTCTCTGATTTTGAAGTCTTTGGACATAGATTCAATTGGGTACAAGACCACAGGCTGTTCAGAAAATGTGGCCTATACTTTTGGTAAGTCTCAATCTAATCTCTTTTCATAATAATAAAAATCATTGGAAAGAATTAAAAAAAAAATATCAGAGAAATCAAACTATATCATATAAATTATTATATTAATTTATATCATATAAATTATTATATTAATTATTAGAAGAGGAAAAAATTAAAATATATTTTATTAGAAAAAATAATGAATTGAAGTACATTGTGGAGAAAGGTTTATATTAAATAGTATTTAATTGATTGAAAAATTAAATAAAATAATTTTTTTTAGAAGTTATCATTAAATTAAATTAAATTTAGATTGAGGTTAATTTATTAGAGGAGTAAATTATCAGGATTTTGTGAAGCTTAATATAACTTAACTGATTTTTAAGATAATTTAATTCTTATCCTAACTCCTATAAAGTTTCAAATATATTTATTTAAAAATAAAAATAATTTCCTATAAACTTTTAATGATATTACATTTCTCAAAATTTAAAATAATTTGTTATCAATGTTGAACGTACCTTTTGAATCTCAAAGATGGTAAAGTAGCTTCTCATGAACTTTTAATGATATTAGTTCGTTTATCTTTGAAGTTCAAAGATGGCTCTCTTCTCAACTTCTCTGTTGACATTTTGAGGTGAACTTCAAAGATGGCTCAGCCATCTTTTCTCTGCTGACATTTCAAAATTCTCTATTTAAAAATTCAAAGTAGTTTTGCATAAACTTTTAACGATATCAGTTCGTTTAGATATTACATTTTGCAGAAATTAAAATTAAAATAAAATAATTAGATATTAGTCTTTTAATAATAAATTGAAATAAAATAATTTTTTATAGAAATAAAAATAAAAAATAAATATTACAATTATTAGTTTTTCAAGAATTAATCTTTAAATAATTGTGGATAATTTTTAGTGTGATTATTGAATTTTAATATATTATAGAATATTTAAATTTGTATTATAAAATATTTTGGGGAATTTACAACTTGGAAAGATGGACTGTCACTATTACACCAAATATAACTATTTAATAAATTTTACAAATGTCACAAACATGCCAACTAAAAAATACATGATCTTCCAAGACTTGAACCCACAACTCGACAAACCAATTGTTCACCAAACCACTTAAGGTAAAGATCCTTTGACTATTTTATATACCATTTCAAATAATATTTGAATTGAATAAAAAAAATAGAAAAATTAATAATATTAAAATTTATTAGGACGTGACCCTCACGGGGGTGGATGAACAGAGGGGACAATGTATGGTTCACAGTGGGCGGATTAATGGGGAATGCCGCATGTTTCAAAGTGGCAAGGTAGCCACGACAAGTGGTGCTGAAATGGTTGAACTATCGAGAAGGTGAACACTCGTTTAAAGCCTTGGATGATCTACAATTGCACACATTTTTGGTCTCTTAGTATGGGCAATAAGGAGGGAGGCTTTACAAATGCTGAGTATGCACAGGAACACCTATGCATGTTCATTGGTTTTGGAAGCTTTGTCTTGGTTGGTGATTGTGGTTGGCGTATTTATCCTGGCTATGTGCTTGGTTGAGTGCTTTTCAAGGTGGTGTGGGATCCAAGGGAGGGGGTTGGTGGATACTTGAAATGCTCTCCTGAATCATGGGTGGGTGCTCCTATTGTGCAACTTCATTATGCGGAGCTCAATTATTGGATAGACTTTCGAACCCTCGGTGGTGTAGTGGTAAGTTTGGTACCTCTTGTTTGTTTCAATTATCATTTTGGTCCTAGGGTTGGAACATGGTTGGTATGCTTAGTTCAATTTTTTCACTGGGAGCGTGAGTTTTTGTTGCGAAGCTTTGAATTTGGGTATTCGAGGAACACAATTGAAGGGGCATTGTCATCTTAGTGATTCCACAGAGAATCCCCTTTTCAACATTGGTGTTAATTAGATTCTGTAAGGGCTAGTGTCAATCTTGGTGCATTGGACATGTCAGGAGACATTGGAACCATAGTGTGGCTTAGTCTTATTTGGAGGTGTGGAGCAGTGGGACCTAGGGAAGTGGTTCGCTTACCTGTAATTTGAATACCCCTTCCTGGTGTCTTGGAGATACAATGTCCATGTTGTGCGAATGAGGTCGTGCCTAGCGGGGAGCAAGACCTTGAGGCTGACCATGCAAGCGAGCTGGTAGGGCAAGAGTGATGAATGCGAACGCGACTGGTGGTGTGGATATGGTGGGGGAAGTGGCCTAGGTTCAACCCTAGCCGTCAAGTCGAGTGGAGTAGCGACCCACAATAGAATTTATCGTTGAGCAGGTGTACAACATCTCGATTGTTGTAGAAGACCTTTGGAAACAATGTTATGGTGACAAGAATGAAGTGATTGCATGTTAGGTCCCTATACTACTAGTGTAATCCCTTATTGTTATTAGTGCAACCCCCTTATTCTATTATTGTGCCCCTACAGTCCCCATGTTGTTATTATTATGCCCCATAGAAGCCCACTATTTCTTTTGGTCAAGTAAGAGTGGAGCCTTCAATTAACCAAAAAAAAAGATTACATATGGTACACATCTTTACAAGTGTAAAGAAAAACAAAAGATAGACCCGTTGATGATTAACAAACAACAGGGTCAACAAAACCTAGAACCTTACACACAAAAACAAATTTAGACCCCTGGTCATTATTCCTAAGTGTTAAGACTATTGATCTCTCCCCAATTCTTATCGCTCAATCTCCCCAATTCTTATTGCTCAATCTCCCCAATTCTTATCGCTCAATCTCCACCATCGATCTTACCTTCAATCGGACGATTGATATTCTCTCCAATCAACAGAGTTGCACGGTGATCCTGCACCGTAGATCAAAACCCATTTGATCTGACGGTCCTCAATGATATCGCATTGGAAACTTGCGCGACACTTACCCGCTTCACAAAGCCGATATAGATTATAAACCATTGGTCTATAAAAACTTCGAGTCCACTCTTAGACTTAATCTCCAACCATTTTAAAACCCGATATCCATTCGATAACGAAGGCCATCAAATCTTATCCCCTGTGGCCCTTCAACTAGCATGATGTTTACCAAATACTCAGCCCCCGTAGTTAACTATGATGTAAGCATTGATTGAGGGATCGACGGTTAGGAATTACTGTGGCACTTCAACCAGGCTCAAGGACTTCTGCTGTCTCCTACTTCTGCTAGTCTTCCTCCTGCTCATTATTCATGGTCTGGAAGTACGCCATGTCTTTGGCTGCCTATTGTTGAAAATCATCACGCAGTTTACCAGAGGGTATAGAATCCCAGTCGTACTGAATATAGCTTTCCTTACGTAGCACTCCTTCATTCGCCAAACGATCAGCTAACATATTGGCTTTTCTTCGCACATGAACGAAGATGACAGTTCTCAGGGTTCGCAAGTGGGAATGACTACGCTGAAAGACCTGCGAGAGCCTCTAATGTTTCGACACTTTTCCAGGTGTCGTCCCATTACACATTTTCCTGGCCGCATTAATGACCAATTCAGAGTCAACTTCAATGATGGCATTGTGTAAATTTGACTCCATCAGGATTTCCAGGCACTGCTCTAAGGCCATGAGCTCCACCATGTTATTAGTGGCAGTCCCCAAATGACTGTCAAAGATATCCTTTATGCGCCCCTGCTCATCTCTTATGACACCGCCAAAATCCAGCCATCCCTGGGTTGCCCTTAGAGGCATCGTCTATATTGATTTTCAAAAAACCATGAGGAGGAGGCTGCCAGATATCTTTACCAACAGTTGTATGCTCACACCCTTGACAGTGCCTTGGGAAACCATAGAATGGAGACCCAACTGCAGTATTATACAAGCATCTTGGGGCAAAGGAGGGTCCTCAGGAATTTTCCACATAAGGGCTCCTACTGTATCTTTGAGTTGTCGTAAAATTTGGATAATGATGTTCTGGGTCGAGCCTATTTCGTTCTTGAAAATCCTACCATTGCATTCTTTCCAGACATCCTAGAACCAGAGTCGAAGCCTTGTTAATGATTTCATTACCTCAGAAGTCTTTCCTCCAATTCTTCAAAGTGTTGGTGATGCTGAGTCTGTCCCTGTCAGTTTGCCTGAATATTGAGGCCGCCCAATCACACAAGGTAGAGGTGAAGGGGTAGAGGTTTAGTAAATGTTCCATTGTCTCCTCCTGTAAGCCACATAGATGGCATTTGGATGGGCCAACAAAGCCCATTTTCAGAAGATTTTCCCATGTGGAAATTTTCTTT
Organism: Pinus taeda; assembly: GCA_000404065.3. NCBI lineage: Eukaryota > Viridiplantae > Streptophyta > Pinopsida > Pinales > Pinaceae > Pinus > Pinus taeda. The sequence continues at coordinate 9,495 of APFE030800843.1, forward strand.
TGGTGAACCAACCACATAAACAACTTGCTTTTCATCCATTGCGAGTTCTGCCAAAGGTCATTCCAAACCTGATCAGGGTTTGGATAATCAAAACCTAGGGCCATGCGTTTAGCTTCTTTGAGGTTGAAGGTGTGTTCAATGTTTCGACCCCATCGCAGTTGGTCAGACAAGGATGACACCAAAATCTTCCTCTGCTCCAAGTCAAGAGCAAGAGAATCTACATGGGCCTTCAAAGGACTCTCTTCACTATAACCAAGATCCTTCCACATTCTCCATTTACCATTGTTCCTTACCTGATCCTAGAAGTCACTTACCATAAGTCAACCTTTGTTGTCAGTGTCATTTTTGAGAGCGATTAGTTCTTCCCTAAACAAATTTGGTTCCTGCTACCAGTTATCCTCCCAAAACAATGCAAGGTTCCCAGCTCAGATCTCCTAGAAACTATGCTACTGGACAATGGCTCTATTCTCCCAAGCAAGATTCCAAATGTGGGAGCTCTTGATGAGCCCAGACATTCGGATATGATCCCTCTCCTGCCAATTATTTGCATATTTCTGCTTCCAAAGCTTGGACCAAGGGGTGGCCGATTCCTTGAGCCACATCCACCAAGTTTGGCTCCCGAAACTCTACTGAGGATTTCAGGGTCATGAAGCTCCAAACCACCATGGGCCTTAGGTTTGCAGAGCTTGTCCCAAGCTACCAAATCCCACCTCCTTTTCTCTTCCCCTTTGCCCCAAAGAAAATCTCATTGAATACTCTTGATTTGTTCCATAACTCCTTTAGGAGCAGGAAGAGCTGAAAACATTAAAATGGGTATAGCCTGCAGGACAGCCTTTGTAAGCACAAGACACCCCACCAAATTCAAAGACTTGCAGGTCCATTTCGTAACTTTGTCCTTAAGTTTATTAGTTACTGGCTCCCACACTCCCTTGCTCAGAGGTTTGTCAGTGAGAGGCATTCCGAGGTACTTGGAAGGTAACTGATCCCTTTGAAACCCAAGAATTCTGGTGAGGTTCCTCTGAATAGCAATGTCAGTGTTAAAAAAGAACAACTTTGATTTGTCAAGGCTTGCCTCTGTACCAGTGGCCAATGCAAAGTCGTTTAGTATTTCTTTGAAAGATCTATCTTCCTTGACCATAGGAATGCCTTGGAGCATTGTGTCATCAACAAATTTTTGATGAGTAGAAGCAGCACCATCCAGAGTAAGCTTCAGACCCTGGATTCTTCCTTCAGAATTTTTCATTTTGATCACTATGGTTAGCCCTTCCATCATGAGAACAAACAGAAGGGAGAGAGCGAATCCCCTTGTTTGAGACCCCTAGAAGGCATAAAGGTTCTAGAGGGAGAGCCATTAAGCAGAATGGAGAAGCTGGCCGTGGATACAAGGGCCATAACCCATCTTATCCGGTTGTGGTCGAAGCCATAAGCTCTTAGCACTACCTTGATGTAAGACCAACTTAGCTTATCATATGCTTTCGCTAGGTCAAGTTGCATGATCATACTAGCTTGCTTATTTCTCTTAAGAGAGTGTACCACCTCATGAGCTTGTATGATGTTGTTGAGAATCTGTCTTCCTTCCACAAATCCAGTTTGCTCCTCTGAGACGAGAGCAGGAAGAAGAGGCTTGAGTCTGTTAGCAATCACTTTGGAAATAATTTTGTACACCACATTACATAAGGCTATGGGTTTGAATTTGTCCGGTTTCATAGCTTTTTCCTAATTTGGAATCAAAGTTATGAAAGAGGCATTAAGAGCCAGGAGCTTTCCCATTTTTCATCTTATTGATAACTTCACTAACCTCCTCTTCAGAGACTGGCCTGTTAAGATTGTGATTGTCCTCCTTGGTTACAAGCTTAGGAATGAACTTGGTGAATTTATTAATGAACCGAGATATGTCGACGAGAGGCTCCTCTGCTATGCTAAGGAAGTGTTGAACTAGGACAGATTCCATTTCTTTGTGAGAGATGAGCTCTTTCCCTTGAGAATCTTTAAGTTTTAGAATTTTGTTATGAGATCTGTGATCTAAGGCTGATCTATGAAAAAACTCATGTTTCTTTCTCCTTCTCTAAACCACTGCACCCTCGTTTTCTGTCTCCAAAAAATATGCTCTTGCATGCACCGTTCATCCCATTCATTCTGAAGAGAGTCGGCTTGAATTTTTTGTTCCTCAATAAAACCTTCTGAGATGATGATCTGATTAATCTCCTGGAGTTTCTGCTCAACTTCTCTTTTGGCTTTAAAAATATTACCAAACTCTTTTTTTGTTCCAATCTTTAAGCCTAGATTTGATGTGTTTAAGTCTCTGCTACAACATGAACATTTTAGTGCCTTGAACGGGCATATCTTCCGCCCACCATTTGTCAATATTGCTGGTGAAGTCAGGGTGAGAGAGCCATACATTTTCAAACCTAAAAGGTCTATTCCTCAGTGTACCCATGAAAGTAGCTTCAAGCTGGATAGGCCAATGGTTTGAGCCTCAAAAGGGAATAATTAAACCTGGAATATCAAGGCCTGTGAGAAAGAGTTCCTATGAGATTATGAATCTATCTAGTTTAGAGGCGACTTGAGAATCCCCTCCCCTCTTATTATTCCAAGTAAAGGTGCCATTTACTGTTTCGGTGTCCACTAGCCCCATGTTATTCATGAAGTTCTGGAAGGCAATGGAGTCTCTGCCTAGTTTTCTGGTACCGTCGTTTTCTCTGTAAGAGCTCTGATCATATTAAAATCCCCAGCCAGAATCCAGGGCATATCAGGATATCTCTCTCTCAGCTTCTCATGGGAGGTGAGAAGCTTAAGTTTGTCTTCTAGTTTTTGAGGACCGTAGAAATTAGTGATCATGTAGATCTCCTTATCACCCAAAGGTTGAATCACCAGCGATAGATAGTTCCTAGAAGCTTAAGCATCCAAGATTCCAAGTTTTTGAGGATCCCATAGAGTAAGAATCCCACCTGCTGAGTTAGCTGCTTTAACCACTAAATACTCATACTTGATTAAGCATTTCCTGTGTATCTGTCTGATCTTGTCCATCGAACATTTTGTTTCCTGAATAAAAACCATATCTGATTTCTCTTCTTTCATTCTACTACTAAGAGTTTTTTGTTTCCTTTTACTTCCTAGACCCCTAATGTTCCAGGTTGTAAGCTTCATTAAGAAAGGTTTGTAAAGTAGTAACTGGTAAGATCCCTCATCTTACCTGAGTTAATCATAAGTTCCCCACATTCCGTCAGTAGCTCATTCTGTATTTTTCTTCCTCTTTTCCTACACGGGTTCTTGGAAGAATGCATTGGTGTATCCTCCATCATTTTCACTCCCATATTCTCTTGGCTATCATGGTTTCTTTTGAATCTAGAACACTTCATTTGTGATCTCCAAAGGAAGAGCTGTTGAACCCTATCAAACTCTTCTTTTGGCAGAGAGTCTACCCCTTTGGTGATTCCCTAGTCTAGAAACTTTTCTAGATCTAAATTCCCCCTCTCTAGAATCTCCTGCAGTTCATGTTATTCCGTTCCAGCATCACTTGGGGTCATCTCATGGTGCCTACTGAGCTCCATAATGCTCGACATATCATCCTTTTTTTTGTTGTTTTCTGGTACATCCTCCATATTAGTATCACTTTCCTTCTCAGTGGAATATTCATTGATTCCTGGTTTGTCCCATTGTTTTCGACTTCTTCTTCTAAGATCTTGAAACTATTGTGACTTGGTTGTTCGTATTCATTAATTTTCTTTTGGTACCGCTTGCCTTCTTTCCCTTTACCCCCAACCTTAGTAAAACCTTCTGGATCCTTGCCTATAGTGGCTTTCGAATTGCTCTCCAGCTTGTTCAATGGGCAGTCCCTGTATAGGTGCATGTGCTCATGGCACTTACAACACCTTAATGGGACGTGTTTATAGTCCACCACCTGCACCCATTCCTCTTCAAACACTTCTAAAATTATTGCATCCAGAAGTGCCCCAGATAGGTCCACTTCCACACATATTCGGGTGAAGGAAGTGTATTTGCCTCTTAGAGTGGCATCTGAGATCTTTATAAAATGCCCTAGCTTGTTGCCGATAGCCTCTAGAGACTCTGACAGCCAATAATCTAAAGGAAGGGAATAGATTCTTATCCATACTGGCACCAAGGTGAAAGTTTCTCATTCTGGGACAAAGTTCATTACACATGGTCTCATATAAAGGCCTGCAGAAGCGTAAAAATAGGGTCCTCCCTCGAACACTCTATCTTTATCCTCTAATCTTGTGAACACCACCGTGAAGAAGCCGTTGGACCCAAGGTGAAGATAAATTTCCCCCTTTGGTTTCCAGTGGTTCCTTATCCATGCTTGCAAAGCCTTCTCCGTCAGCCAAATCCCCATAAATTTATAGATAATAACATATTTCGACATGTGGTCTCTGTGTACCTACAGCACTAGGTCATTTTAAATGACTCGAGAAATAGTGGTCAACTTGGGTTTATAGACCCCTGATGTACTCATAGGAGCAACTTTCGGACTGCTAACCTCTGTCCTCTTCTCCTTATTAGCTTCCTCATGATTCTCTTCCTGTCCTTGAGGTCTGATAGTTTCCAATTTTTTTATATTATTAGCCTTTGTTACCACCTCCGTTGGTTTCTTGAAGCGATGTGATCCAACTCCCTTGCTTCTGTCTGCAACCACTTGACCATAGGAGGAAGCTGATCTCCCTCCTCCTCGCCCCGCCATGGTGACCAGCAACAAAACCCTAAAGCAAAACCATGATAAAAAAAAACTCGGCATCGGCTTTGTTCAATCGTTTTCCTATATTTTACAGAAACAATCTTTTTCCCATAGAAGCCCACTATTGTTATGGTTGTGCCCCTACAATATTATTGTTATGTAGGCTCTGATTGTATTGGGACCCCTTAAAATCCTATATATAGAAATGAGGTCTTCTCATTTGTATCATCAAGAAATTGTTCATTTGTGCAATGTAATGGAGATTTCCCCCTCGAAGAGGATTATTTCGAAGGCATTTATCTATCTTTTCTATCTTTTTGTGAGCTAATTTCATAACATTTGGTATCAGAGCTTTGGATTCTAGGGTTTCGCTGCTCTAAACAGGTCATCATGGAATTTTCGCTATAAAAATTTTGCTACGAAGTTTCAGAAGAAAAAAAATCCATTTGAGTCAAAATCATTTTGAACCTTGGGTCCAAATTTCAGATCTTTTCTTGCTATATTGTCAGAGATATGATCTGAGGAAGTTAGGGTTTTTGCAAGCTCAAGAATTCCATATCAAACAGGTCATCGTGGCATTTGACTATAAGTTTTGTTCTACGAAGTTTTAGATTATGAAATTAAAAATCATTTGAGCCAAAATCTCAGTGAAGCTTGGGCCCAAATTTCAGATTTTGCTTCGCTATATTTTCAGAGGTACGGTCAAAGACATTTAGGGTTTCTACATCCCCCGAATTACATCCCAAACAGGTGACCTTGGGAAAATCGTCATAACTCTCTCCCGGAGAATTGGATTCACATTTTGTAAAAAGTGACAAAAAGAAGACAGACTGTATCTTGTTGGGTATTAGTTTCAGAACGCAAGGTCGAAACAGTGACACTTGGAACGTTGTACAAGTTCGCTCTACTGAAATAGTCTATAATTAGGTCATCGCGGAAGATTGGGCATAACTCTTTCTGCGGGAATCCAATTGCAATCAAACTTGAGGGGTTAGAAAGAGGACTCAGAGGGATATCACAAGCCGATATTTTAGAACTTAAATATCCTAAATTATAGAGTTACAATCGTTTCAAGATCGAGCTCCTAAAAAAAAAACGATATGAAGAAGTTTGATAGCAAGGATCCATTAGATTGGATACTACAGATGGAGCAATATTTTGATCTACATGAGGTGCACTATTACAAAAGGTAAATATTTCATCTTTATATTTAGAACTGAATCAGTTTGTATGGTATAGAGGGCTTTATTCTCATAAAGCACTTGTCACCTGGTCAATTTTCACAAAGGAAATGATAACAAATTATGAGGAGACAAAGAGCAACACCTTATTTAGCCAATTAATAAATCTCAAACATAATGGTTCAATGCCAGAGCACATTGAGGAATTCCAAAAATTGAATATAAGGGTAAATGATATTCTAGAGAAGCAGAGGAATGATGTCTTCATAGGGACTTTAAAAGATAACATCCAACATAAAGTTCACCTTTGGGAACTTGATTCATTGGAGAAGGCATATATGTTGGCAAGAAGAGTGGAAAGCAAAATTATGGCAACAAGGAAGTCTACCACTCACTACTATAAAGATGGAAGTGTTGTTTCTCCTAGCCTTCCACAACCTACAAGGTTGACACCACAACAATTAGAAGAAAAAAGAGCAAAAGGGCTTTGTTACAATTGTGATAGAAAATGCATTAAAGGTCATAAGTGTGCTGAGAATAAATTATTTTAGATGGATTGTGAAGAGGAGGAAGAAAAGGATAAAGAAATGTCAAAAGAAGAGGATATACACTGGGAACCAACCCTAGAGAAAGAAGAAATGAATTCGACCATATCTTGTACTACATTGGTAGGAATTACCACTCCTCAAACTCTTAAGATAGAAGGACATACCAAGAAGAAGAAGGTTCAAGCAGCGAAATATCAGGAAGAAAAGGATCAAGAAATGTCAAAAGAAAAGGATAATCACCAGGAAACAACCCTAGAGAAAGAAGAAATGAATCTGACCATATCTTGTAACGCATTGGCAGGAATTACCACTCCTCAAACTCTCAAGATAGAAGGACATATCAAGAAGAGAAAGGTTCAAGAAGTGAAAAACCGCATCGAGCATCAACAACAAGTTCTCCAACTTTTAAAGGATAACCTCACTTTGGCACATAATCAAATGAAACAACAAGCAGATCAATATCGCAGCGAAATAAGCTTTGATGTTGGTGACTAGGTATTTCTACGGCTACAACCATACAAACAAATGTCCCTCAAGTAAGCTAAGAAGGATAATAAATTATCACCAAAGTATTAAGGTGTTGCAAAAGATTGGTACTATGGAATACCAATTAGAGCTTCTTGCATCTTCCCGAGTGCACCCAGTATTCCATGTTTCATGCTTAAATAAGGTTATAGGTGAGAAGATCCCAATTCAAACAGTATTTCCAAAACTTGACAAGGAAGGAAACATCATATTGGAACTGGAAGCAGTCACAAAACAAGAAATCGACAGCTACGGAATCGATCAATCTTAGACTATCTCATCAAGTGGAAGAACTTACTCGCTGAAGATTCCACATGGGAGGGTGAGAATTTTATACAGAAGCATCCAGAAATACTCAAGCGTTGAGGACAATAATTTTTGAAGGAGAGGGACATGTTAGGTCCCTATACTACTAGTGTAACCCCTTATTGTTATTAGTGCAACCCCCTTATTCTATTATTGTGCACATATAGTCCCCATGTTGTTATTATTATGCCTCATAGAAGCCCACTATTGTTATTGTTGTGCCCCTACAATATTATTGTTATGTAGCCTTTGATTGTATTTGGACCCCTTAGACTCCTATATATAGAAAGGAGGTCTTGTCATTTGTATCATCCAAGAAATTGTTCATTTGTGTATTGTAATGGAGGTTGCCCCCTTGAAGAGGCTTATTTTGAATACGTTGATCTATCTTTTCTATCTTTTTGTGAGCTATTTCCATAACATTTGATTCCTCAATGAGATTTAGTATAATCAGTGGGACATGTTGGACTATCTGGTGTCTTTGTGTTAGAGCCAGCATCGAAATATTGAACTATTGGAAGAGATGAAGACTTGCCTAGCTTACTTTGAATTTCATGCTCAGAGGGATCCTAGCCCTATTACAGCCTTGGGTGTTGCTTGCCAAACATTCACCTTTGACTTATGTTTTATGTTGATTGTTTTATAGTTCATCATGTATTTTAGGCAATCTAGCTTTTTTATCTTTGGGGATCATGTAAAAAATGACACTTACTACTTAGTTTTTGTACCGCTCTTCTGGCTAACAAATCCAATTAGAGTGAAGTCGGGAGAGTAGTGGGCTTCATGTCTATATGCTGTAACTTTTTTTATGAATTAATAAAATATTTTGGCTTGCAAAAAAATATATATATTGAGATGTGAGGAATCCCATTTTTCCTATTTCAATAATTAAAAATTATTTTATATGTCATTTCATATTACTTAAAAAATATATGGCACAAGGACAAGTGTTAGCACAGGTTGAGAAGGGTGCTCGCCACCCCACCACCTCCCACTGCGTTAAGGGGGAGGGGTTGCATGGCCAAGCCATCCCATGCACAAAGCATGTGAGGCTTTATTTCCTTTGGTGTGATGGTTCATTCTTTGTAAGGCCCTCGAATTGATTTCTTATTGCATATATTATGGTATTAATGTTTGGTTTGGATTCCACCCTCGTCGCTACAGGGATTATATTTTCAAGTACTCAACACAATGGAGTTTGAAGCTGAGGAAAACTTGGCTAAGTCATGGAGTAATGTTTGGTCTTTCTCAATGCAAGGGTCGCATGCCTATGGTACAACAATAGCCATAACCCACAACTACATACAAATTCTTTTTCTTTCGAATTTCGGGTGCTCACTTTGTTTATTCAAGGGAGTGGGTGGCAAACCAGTACTAGATCTTGAAGTTGTTAGCCGAAATTCCGTGGAGTCTATAGCTTCTTAAAGCATAGTTTGTCGACACCATCAATCAAACACCAAGGTTAAGGACTTTGTCGGCCTCGACAATTATAGGTAGTAGTTTTTGGGTATTGGTTTCCTCATACTTTATGAATTTTAGCTTCCTTTTTATATTTGCGAGTGCTCCCTTTCCAGTAGTCCTCCTACAGTACACCTGAAGTCTCCCTCTCTTTTGGATCTCAAGGTCTTTTGTGGTTCCTATGATATCTTCAATTTTTGGTCTTTTCCCTCTCCTTTTGGGGATTTTATGGCTTAATATTATTGGTGTCCTGCTCTTTGGTCTGGCCCTGTCCTGCACCTTGCACCTATTGTTGCATGGTTCTTTGGAGTTGATGCAAGGCATCGTTTCAGTCAATTCTATATTGGTTTGTTGTGAATCGTGTCTGTTGTCTCTACTGTCACTAGTTCGTATTCAAGGGGACCTTAGTTGGATTTTTCTCTCTCTGGGGGATTCGAGTAAGGCCTTGGTTTTAGGTATGGTATCCTTTTTATTTGACCTCAATGCCTTGTGAGAGGATGGGTAGTCATAGAGGGGCTAGTGGGAGTAGCCAAAAATTTCAACCATGTGCTCAGACCCAGGCCTAGGAAGTGGCTTCCATTTATTACTCATCGACTTCTCCCAACATTTCAGAGGAGATTCATCAGTTGGAAACCTATGCCATTAGTGATCGCTAGGCCTATCTAGCTTCAAAAGTTATCACGAAGGTCTCCAATTTTCTCCCTGACCTTAGTCATACCATGGGAAGAAGGAACCAATGCCTACATTCTATCACCCTACTCTAGCAGCTGAAAAATGTATTAAGCTGAGTTATGAAGGAGAAACATGAAGATAGGAACGATGTCATTTCATCCCTGAACAAGATCCAAATGGTGCAACATTATCAGTGGTATTGTCTAGAGAGATTAGGTGCTTGCGTAGCTCACTTGGAGAGTCACCTCCAATGTGGGCTCAAGCCCTTTGCACCAGCTGGTACAAGTGCAAGGGACCTTGCTCCTATGAAATCTTTAGATTCTTGAGTATGTTGTTTTGTAGTTTTTTTGTTTTATCTTATAATCACGTTATGATATGGCACCGTTTTGGTTGTTTCATCATTTCTTTAATTTGATTCTATGTCTCTCTTATTATCAGCCAACAAATATGGTTTCCTTTGTGGTGGATCTAGGCCAATTTATTTTTGAACAAAGGTCTATCAATGATCTATCTTGAATTTCGAAGGTAATACAAAAATTATCTCACAAAAAAATATTACAAAAAAAAATGTGAATACAACCAAGTATGAGATAGATAGATGTTGTATAATAATATTACATTAAAAGAAAAAATATAATGTTGTTTTATCTTATAATCATGTTATGATATGGCACCGTTTTGGTTGTTTCATCATTTCTTTAATTTGATTCTATGTCTCCCTTATTATAAGCCAACAAATATGGTTTCTTTTGTGGTGGATCTAGGCCAATTTTTCTTTGAACAAAGGTCTATCAATGATTTATCTTGAATTTCGAAGGTAATACAAAAATTAACTCACAAAACAATATTACATAATAAAAAAATGTGAATACAACTGAGTATGAGATAGATAGATGTTGTATAATAATATTACATTAAAAGAAATAAAATAATACTTGTATTTAAAAAAATTTAAAAAGTTAAGGAGGCTAAAATTTTGAAAACTACAAAAATAACTAAATCATTATCCACTAGAAATAAAACCTTCAATGTCCACCTTAGGTAACATTGTTTTACATGAATTTCACATATAAAGAGAGATAAAGTAAATGATAGTTAAAAATAATAATTTGTTCCATAAGTGCTTTTTACTTTCTAGTATGAGCAGAGGTGTGATTAGTTCAGTATCTATATCTACTTTAAATAACATAATCTTACATCAATTTTATATATAGAGAGATAAAGTAATTGATATTTCTTCTATAAATACTTTTTACTTTTTAGAAAGAGTGAGATCTGTAGTTCTTTCATTGAAAATTTGAATTATTTCTTACTTCTCAATATGCTAGAGGTGCATATATTTAAATATGCACATTAAATAAAATATTTCAATGTCATGTACGTGTATAAATATGTGTGTGTGTATCAATATAAAAAAATATCTGTGTAGAGAAAGAGATTTCTTATCTTTATGATTTAACACATTTTTGGGGGTAATTGTCAAAATTAAGGAGATGCTGAATCCTTTTCATGCTTAGCAAGGAGTTAACAAATGGTGCATATATAACCACAACCAACATAGATCTATCTTAAGTCCAATCTATTAAATGAAAAAATAGAACAAAACTCTCCAAATGTAAACATCTTTTTTTTTTTATATTTTATATTTTAAAGATTTACACCTTAAAAAATTGGATTTATAATTCTTAATAAATCTATAATATAAAAATATTAATGTTTCTTATTTTAATAAATAAAACACATAACTTTAATTTAAAATTTATTTAGAATTTAATTTATAATTATATATTTATTCAATTAATAAATATAAAATATGATTAGATAATAATTTAGATATTAAAAAATTTATTTGGATTTTAGTTTATAATATATTTTATTAATTAATTAATAATATTATTATATAATTTAGGTATTAAAATACGGATTAATAATTATTTTAAAAATATTTTGTAAACCATATAGAAAAAAGGATTAACCTAATGCGTCACATGTTTATATCCCTCTGTATAGTGAAAATGATATTGATAGAACAAAGCTCTCACAGTGTAAACATTTATTTTATATTTAAAAATAAATTTACACTTTAAAAGATTGGATTTACCTTCAGTTGATAAATCTAGACCTTGACATAAATTATATAAAATTAAAATATTTATTTTTGTATTTTAAATGATAAAAATATAAACCTTTATTTCAAAATTTATTTGAATTTGATTTATAATTAAATATTTATTAATTAATAATTATATTAAATAATATTATTAAAATATGTTTAAATAATAATTTGATATTAAAATACGATTAAATAAATAATTATTAATAATATTTTAAAAATGTTGGTAACCATATAGAAAAAAGGATTAACCTAATTTGTCCCATTTTTATATCCCTCCGTAGAGTGAAAATGATATTGATTGAGTAAAAATGACCAAGTTTTAGAGATTTATTCCATTATTGCCAAAAACATAATTGAATATATGATCTAAAATATAATAGTAAAAGTTAGTTACTAAATCATTGTTATCATTGTAATGTGATGAAGAAAGTTATTATTTATTTAAAATCATAAAGGTCAAAAATGATTTTTTTATTATAATATAGTATAATTTATGATATTTGAAAAAGCTATTTATTAATATTAAATTTCTCCAATCTCTATTGTATATATATGATTGAGCAAAGGCAAAGTTAGAATCCTATTTGAATAAAGTTAAAAGATAATGATTAAAGATAAAAGATGAGGGTTCTACCTCTTTCAAAGTGTCATTGTAAAATGTTAAAGCTGTGGCTATTAAATGAATCTCTAACTCAAATTTACAAATGTTAAAAAAGATTTTACTAATTTTAATTGTTTTTATTATAAATATGTAATTTAAAAAAAAATTATAATTTATACGTTATATATATACAAATAATTGGAGTTTAGTTTGGGTGGTGAAAGGAATGATTGGCAATAATTTTCACCTAAGTTCCATTTCTATTGTTGCTAAGAACTACGTTCCGAGAGGACTAAAACATGTATATTCTCTATATAAAATATAAAGATATTTTCTACTTGAAAAAGAAAATTATTTTTACAATTAATAATTTTTTAGCAAAAATATTTTATTATAAAGCTTATAATCTATAAATGATTATAATTCAAATAAATGTTTTAATATATATTACTTTATTTTGTGGAATAAATATTTGTATTGCCTTCTAAACAATACACTCGGTTTTATATTGGGGAGTCACTAGGAAAACCTAACCATATCCAAAAATGTACATGCATAAGAGAGGCAATAGACAAAAAAATTCCCCAAAAATTCAAAATATACCATATATAGAGGGCACTCAAGGCCATCAAAGAAAGACATGTAAACAAGAAATTGAAAAACCAAAGACATAACAAGAGTGAGGAGAATACGAAGCGGGGTTTGAATCTGTTGTTGTAACCTGGATCAGCTCCTTGTTGCTTCCCAGTGAGTAGCCAGTAGTAGGAGGGATGCGAAGGTGCTTCTCTATGAACACCAATCATTGATTCAAGTTTGTCATGTGTCGATGTAGATGTTCCATGGAGAGGTGGAGGTGCTCTCTCTTTGCATGTCAATCAAGGAGAACCTTGCTAAATAGGAATTTCATGTGCCAGTACAAGTCCATCATGCACGTATAGTGAGTGAAGCGCCCACATGTGTCCCTGTATCAAGCACCCAAACAACCAAATCTATCATTACCTCCATGTTTGAGAAAAGATGCCTCAGGTTGGTTCCTTTTTGTTCAACATGAGTGAGTTCTTCCTTAATAGGAGACAGGGTAAGTTCTTGAAAGCGAGTTGATGCTTCCTCCACCCTGTGATGAATTTGTGTGTCTGTGTTGCCTCAACTAGCCCATTCTTAATAGTATGTTGTGCCATATGGACACAGACTCGCTGGCATAACATGGCGGCTACACAGAGAGGAGAGAAAGGCCAAGGAACAATACTTATGTGTCAAGGAAGAGACAAATATTGACATGTGTAAAGGCAGTAACAATAAAGCAAAGCCAAGTCCATGACACAAACAAGGGTAAGTCGTCAAACAAGAGACAAATTCATTGGGAGGGTGCTAGCAAACGAAAGAACCAACCAGAAAGAGCTTCGCAAAGAGACAAGAGCCATGAGAGGGAGAAGTCTCCATTGAAGTGCAGGGGATTAGCCATCAACAGATAAGAATAAGAGGCTACGTTATTACTAGGGGTGAAGGTTAAGGCAAGAACACCAATGAAAGAGGACGCAATAAAGAGCCAGGAGGAGGGTAGACATGCCCAGGTGAAAATCCACCCGACTGTTGTAATACATTTTCACCGTTGTAGAATGCTTAGGCCAGTTTTGAGATGCTCAATAGATCATTATACGATAAATGTTGTTGCAGAGCGAGTTGCGTTTCTAGCTGAAGTTAAGGAGGGAAAATTCTAGCTTCATCGAGTAATGCTTTCTAATGGGCTATCTTTCCCTTCCCTGAATTTTTCTAGAAATATATGAGCATTGAATCGTTGCAAGCATGGCTTAGAGGACTAAGCCAATAAAATCTATCCCTCGAGAGCTAGGCTTCCTCGTTTAGATGAGAGCTGAACTATCAAAGCCAATAAAATCTATCCCTCGAGAGCTAGGCTTCCTCGTTTAGATGAGAGCTGAACTATCAAAGCACCTAAATTATCCTTTTGGAATTGCAACCCCAACTTTCCTAATATTAGGGAAAATTTTAGGGGCTAATATTCGTAGGTGGGCTAATTTTCCATGTTTTTTCAAAAAAAAAAATTCACCAATTTCCATTTTTTTCAAAAATGATTTGCCCAAATTTTATAGTACAACATTATTTTACCTTAAAAATCACCAAAATATTATATTGACTAATATGAAATCATTGGAAATCTAAATATTTCTACAAAAAATTTATAATTTGCATATTAGGGACTAGTAAGATTCACCAAGGTTTCTAAACTTTATGATAAAATTCCATCCTTAAATTTTACCCTCCCTAATATCCTTTTGTCCAAGGATTTTGGTGATAGTGGAGCTATTAATTACCAAGACTATGACAAAAAATGCCGTACTTGGCAACGATAGGGTATGCTTGGTCACACGAGGTGAGGAGATCAAGCAATTAGACAATAATATTGTTTGCCAGGTGGACTATTACATTGAATGCCATACTTAGTGGCAACAAAGTCTACTCGGCCGCACAAGGCGAGGAGATCAAGAAATCATGCAATAATTTATTTGCAAGGGGAAGCAAATTTGATAGAGGTTCAAAGGGAAGGGGTGGTGTTTTAGTTGCATGGTATTAGACCATAGAATTATGTTGTTCCCCATGCTGAAGCTGGTGTGGTTGAATGAATAGCAAAGGGGGTGTGCTATTACGTCCTCAGTCGAATGACCAAGTGGATGACGACAACTTGACCCCCACCCTCTCGCATGCAAAACACCTCATCCATGGATAAATGTATGCTATAAAACAATATAAAAATATTAATAAAATATAATTCATTTTAAAATAATAATAATATTTTTAAGCTAATGTCTCTTTTTATGAATATAACATCAAAAAATGAGTACCTTTAATTTTATTAATGACCTACCACCTTATAAATAAACTATGACCATTACAAGTTAAAGAAACGCATGGCTTGGCCTTGTCAGAAGTCTAATAATAAATCATAAAATGTGAGAGTTTATATCTATGATTTTATAAGCTATTCAAAACAAGAGGAAAAAAAAGCATATAACATGGTATCAAAGGGACTTCAACTTTTCTTTCAAGCTTACAAAAATAATAGGAATTACCACCTTATAAATAAACTAGGACCATTACAAGTTAAAGAAACTCGAGTCTTGCCTCATCGTGGGTTTAACCATAAATCATAAAATGTGAGAGTTTATATCTAAGCTTTTGTAAGCTATTCGAAGCAACAGGAAAAAAACCCATATAACATGGTATTGAAGGGACTCCAACTTCTTTTCTTTTAAGCTCACAAAAATAGTAGGAATTAACCCAATGACTCGTGTCCTTGAGCTTGCCATCATTGTTGACCCACCTAGGTTTCATTGTCTTCAAGTATGAAACTCGGTTTCAATGAGGGTCCTTTAGGAATTAGAACTTACTAATTTTCCTCTTTGTTTTTAATTTGATTCTCTAAATGAATATGCACTATAATCTCCACATTCAAGACCTTTTTGCATAGGGTATCAAATTTTCTTTCCATCACATTTATCTTGTGTAGAATATTTGGTGCTAGCTACCTTTCTCATCCATTATTTGAGCAATGAAGGTTTTATTCAACCAATATAAATATGTTAACGTATATACCTTTCTATCACATGTTCTAGAATGCCCTACGTCAAGGATCCATCCTTCAAACTCTACTTCCACATGATCTTTGGGCATTTGTTGTCTGTTTTCTATTGATAACTTTTTTCCATTTGTAAGGTCTCGTCTTTGTTTTTAGCTAAGAATCTACTATGAATTCCTTCATTTCACTTGCATCATATGTTTGGATATGTGGTATGCATTGATGAGTTTGAGTATGCGATGCCACTATGACATGTGCTTTCACACCAATAGTTGTGTTGTTTTTTACGAGCCCGTGTTTTTTTATTTTCAAATGCAAAGTCTCTGGCATGGTTTTAGGCTTTGGACTATCCAACAGAGGTTTGGGACCACCTGAAAAATGAGGGAACGCTCAAATTGTCACCCTGTCAACCATAGTGGAAGTGTAAGGGGATCTCCACTATGGCCAAAACGGATTGCAAAAGTTAGAGATGAATTACAATTAGAAGATTAAGCCAAGGAATATGCACATGGAAACTCTAAGAAATTAAAGGGTAGAGGCCAACATTAATTAAAACAAATGTCACCACAAACTAGAGTAAGCATTAAATGCCACGAGTGCAGAGAGCCAAGTTAATGATTATATAGAGAAAACAAATTTCCTTATGAGTGATTAAATTAGGGAGGGTATACAAATATATTGCAAATAAGATGAATGGGGTAATGGGATACCTCCACAACTTTGGTTTGCCAACAATGCAATTCTAAGTCGATCACTCTCACTCCATTGAAAACTAGCTATTCTAATCATGTGAACCCATAGAAAACCATAAACATAAAGATAAGAACAAGAGTTTGAGATGCCAACCAACTAAGTTCTAGTCAAACTGAGTATTTTGTGCTCTAACCCAAGTGTATCCATCCATAGCTAAAGCATTGTCATTTCTAAAAATGAGCCTAGCTTTAAAATGTTGCATACTTGTATTTTCCACAATTGTAGGCACTGTCATCAACCTATACAAGTAATGGATTGAGCCGCTATCTAGATAAAATGTCCTTGGATGATTATCGTTGTCCTTCCACTACAAAGGATAACCATTAACTTGGCTCTCCACCTTCCCTTTGAGTTGAAAGGAGGTGGAAACATTTCTAGAACTACTCCACCATTTTGAGTGCATGCATAGGTACCTAGTCCATGTAAATAATAATAATTTAATTTCAAAGTTACAATTTAGTTAAATACCAAATATAAATATGAGGCCATTTCTTTTACAAGACAAAAAACCTTATTTATTAAGGTGTACATAATCTTCAAATAAGAAACACAAAATTTTAATACTTCAACTTACGACGGCTATATCTTAAATTTATCAAAAGTACAAAAATATCAAACTTTCTAAGCGAAAAAATTTATAACTTACTTCAACATTTAAAGAAACATATATTTTTAAATTAATAAATCATAATTAAGAGTGTTGATGAATGCCTTCCTTTATGGTTTGCATCTCAAAGAAAACCCCACCGCAAGGTCCTTTTCCTAATTGTGGCTTGGGGAATATGGTTGGAAAGAAACCAAGCCATCTTCAAAGATAAGTCTCCTTCAACAACCAAGATTGCTATTCAAAGCCTAGCCATTGCACAAATTATTTCTTTCCAGAAACTTGTATTACATTCTCACCATCTTCAAAGATAAGGCTCCTTCTACATCCAAGATTGCTATTCAAAGCCTAGCCATTGCACAAATTATTTCTTTCCAGGAACTTGTTTTACATTCTCATCATCCTCATGTTACAGATATACAGACAGACACAACTTGGCATTCTTCGATGGAGCCGCAAAAGGGACCCCTCATTAGGAGGCGCAAGTGGAATTCTTAATCTTTCTCTAACAATTTCCATATTTTTCTATACAATATTCGTTATGTTTCAAACAATTTAACTGATTTTTTGTTCTTAAACTATTACTTCAAATCATGATTTCACAGGGAATCTCCTCTATCCATGTTTATGGGGACTCTCAAAATATCATTAATTGAATAAAAGTAACTGCAAGAATCCACAATTATACTTTTTCTCCAAATATTTAAAAAATACAACAATAGATTCTTCACTTTACTCAGATTACGTTTGATCACCTATAGAGGCACAAGAATACAGAAGCAGTTGCCCTATCCAATGCAAGATTGGATATGGATCAAAGCACATTAAGAATCACCTAAACTAAAGCAAAATGAAAACAAAAATATTTTCTCAAACCCTTGGGGCTAAGTAATTTTTTTGAAATCACACATGAATATTTATTGATGTATCTCGTTTCTCGATATTTTTTTAGCTTTTTGTAAAGATATTTTAGGAAGTATATAAGAATTTTTTTTTAGCTTTTTGTGTCTCGTTTCTCGAATTTTTTTAGCTTTTTGTAACAATAATAAGTGTTCTGAAGGAACATATCTCAACTAGACATTTTTTAGAATGTTTCATAAATTGCATTCAAGGTTCCATTCCTTATGTTCAAATTTCAAGTGTTCCTTCATGAGAATCTGTAAACTGAAAATTCTAAAAAGAGAAATCAATCCATAAAATATGAACCCAAGAAAAACACATTTTATTTTTATATAACCCTGCAAACCCCCAAAGAAAGTAATTGTAAATTTTCCTCACCTTGACTAGGTGGTAGCTTTCTTCCTTTTGCAGGGGATTTGAAACCTAATCTTGTGATGATCCCAACCCCCAATGGTAGGGGCACATATCCAGAGAAACTCCAAACGTGAGGAATAGAGGCAGTTGGAAGGTTGTGCATTAAAGCAGTAATTGAGAGAGATGCACACCACCCTGCAGAAAACCAAAATGAGGACACATTAACATCACTAGCAGAAACTATTGAACAAACAAACCAAACAAGAAATACCACATAAAGAGACACTCTCAGAAAAACCAAGGAAACAAGGTCACTCGCTTATTGCCCAGAAGAAATACCAGAAGGTAAAGTGAAGCCTAGTTTGCAGAAATTCGTTATAGATAGTGACTTTAATGCCGCGTTAGAGGAGCCAAAAAGTTGAAGGATTTCCCAATTAAATATGGGTTGATCCTCACATGAACTTCGCAAGTAAATAGGGGCTTTGCAGGCAATAAAATTGGCTAAGTATATGCCAGAGATGGCTTGTGAGGCAGAGAGTTGATCATACTTGTGCATGAATTGTTCTAGTGAAAACAAGCTTTGTATTATCACTCAGATTTCTCATTAATGTAATAGATAGTCGGGAGTTTTGCGAAGTGGCTTTCCCCAGAGAAATTATTATGTTACGTGCCATTGATTATCTTCCTCTTGTTGATTATTGTTTTCATCGGTCTATTGGTTTCCATTTTTTAAAGAGTAGAGTAGATTCTTGTCTTGTGTTTTAGTACATTACATGAGCTATGAATCTACAGGAAAATCTACAAAATCTAAAATTAGAAAAACAATAACCCATAGAAAATCGAGCGCAGAGAAAAAATAATGTTATTGAAGGAATCCAGTCCTTGCTAAGAGTAAATGAGGAGGAGTTAAAATCTTTAAAGAAGTCTATACAAAATGATACATTGGGAAGAGCTATGATAGATTAAGCAAGAAATAATATTTGGGACAAGATTAATGAGAAGATTACAACAATAAGGCCTTGCGTGGACATATTATAGCATTGTGAGTGTCATTATCCCTAATGCTCAAATGAATACGAGGAATGTAGTTCATGTTGTGAATGAGAAGCTAAAGGAGGCCAGTCAACTTATACAAAATCTAAATTTCATTGATGAAAGTGCTATAAAAGATTTTGATCTTCCTACCAGAGCAGAATGCATTCTACATTTTTGTAAGTCAAGGAAGAAAGGAAAACTCTGGAAGAAAGACCTTTGAATCCATTCCCATGCACATTTTGTTTGAGAGGCTTTTTCATTGAAGTAACAACTTGTTCATTGTTATCATGAGGCTCTACAAAACAATAGTGGATCATTTCCACATGGCACATGGTATTTCTAATAATAATAGGAGCATTATCGAAGTCAAACATGATTGTCCTCTCTCTTCAACATTATCTAGGATCTAAATTTTGAACTTGAAAGGTTTCTTAGAAAGAATACATAAAGTTAGTGATCGGTGTATCTTACACCATGCCTTCATCTCATTACTTCTCATTTTTTATGACATGGTCTTCCTAGCCTCCTCTGCTAATGGATCAAAAAGACACTTGGATGCACTTTCCAACTCTTGTGATCATCACCAACTTGTAGTTGACCATAGAATAAGGTTACGATATGTAAAATAAACTCTTTGTGCCACATTGATTATAGAAGGAAGTGATATGTTATAAAGGGTTGCAGTTCTAATTTTAGTAGTGTCCAAGTTTAGCAATTTTCTTTCCCAGTTTTAGGAAAACTAGTGTCCAGTCCTATACTAAGTATAAGATCCATTCCTAGCAGTGTAGCCAATATTTTAACTCGAACAACATCTTAACCAAAAAATGGAGTATGTTTCACTTGTTTTATTTGAAATTCTCCAATGTCTACATCATTTTATTTTACGACATAAAACAAGCTATCAAAAACATTCCTTGATATAATTGAAGACATACAACCAAGTCTAGGTCAATTTCAACATGTTGACAATAATTTTCCATTTGGAATACATTCATAGTATTTTAAGTGGGAAGACAAGTTATCAAAAACATTTACTGATATATTTGAAGACATACAACAAAGTCTAGGTCAATTTCAACGCATTGGAAATGATTTTCCATTTGAAATAATATAGTCATAATATTTGGATTCGAGTCTAGTGCACATCATGAATTCCTTCTCCTGTAGATTTGATTTTACAAGATACCGTAAAAAAGACATATGTATGAAAATATATTGAGTTGCTACTTCTTCTTCTTTTGTATCTTAGAAAACCAACAACCCGTCTGACACGTAGCTACTAGAAAACCTTTGAGGGTCTATGACATGTCCTCTCTGTAAACTGGGTCACAACTGGGGGGATTTAAACCTTGGATCTCTTAGTTTTCATAGATTTCATGTTACTGTGATCACCAATTGAGCTGACCCCCCTGGGACATAAGCTGCGACTTTTTTTTATTGTCAATTGTGTCTATATTATAATCCATGTTATTGCAAATTCTTTATTGAGATCTATTAGAATTTCTAAATAAACTAACATGTTGTTAATTGCCTATAGGAAAGAATAAATTCAGCCTATCTATAAGCCTTTATAAGATATTATTGTTAACTAAATGCATGTAATAAATCGCATATAGTTGTAGCTATGGCAAGAGTTATTTATGGTGCTTGTATAAGGAAAACAAGGAGGCAAGTGACCAAGGGTGCCCAACTACGATGCACTTCATCAAATGAGGACAAAGTGGATCATGTGAATGTCAACAATGCTCCCAACAATGTTGTTGAGGATGACCATGTGACAGAAGATAATGGTTTGCCACCAACAACCACAGTTCAAGGTGTAAGTTCAACTAAGAAGGTCAAAGCTATAAGAAGACGAGAAAAAGAAGACATGTTAGCTGTAATTGGCGATATATAGTTTAATGGATATTCAATTCGGGCAACTGCAAAAAAATATGGTATTGCTCCCTCATCAATACATTATTGGATAAATGGGATCACTCATACAAAATGTAGAGGGCCTCTTGCAATTAATTTTGAAGAGGAGGAGGCCTAGGTGGTTCAGTGGTGCAAGGAGATGGCATAATTGGGACATGGGCTAGAGTTGACACAACTCAAATCCATAATTTCTCAAATCTGTCAAAGGAGGCCAAACCCATTCAGAGATGGGTTTCTTGGTAAATCATGGTGGTTTGGGTTTGGAAAAAAGCTTACAAACCTTGTATTATGTACAATCGAGGACCTTGATAGAGACAATTAGCTTTAAATCTACAACCTACAATTGTGTCTACGTTCTATGATACTCTTTCTAGTGCATACGAGAAACACTCTTATGTTCAAAACAATATATGGAGCTTTGACGAAACATGTTTACAAGGAAGAATGAATTATGGCATGCGGGTAATTGCTAAGAGGATTCAAAACGTACCAAATATTTTGCCTAAGAGCAGGGAGTGGATCACTATTTAGTGTTGTGTCAATGTAATTGGTCTTTCAATTCCAAGATTTTATCTATTCAAGGGTAAGAATCAACTGAAAAGCTATATACAAAGTTGTGAACCAGGGGCATGCATGGCTGCACATCCCCATGCAAGGATGACTAAATAATTTTTTTTGAGTTGGCTTTGTCCCTTTGTTGCATCTATACTAGGTGGTGTATCACCTAAAAAACAACACCTATTAGTTTTAGATAGCCATGGAAATCATATTGCTATGCAAACAATTGAGGAAGCTTATAATTTGGGCATCAAACTATTAACACTGTCTACTCATACCACTAATAGATTGCAACCCCTTGATGTGAGTGTGTTTGGGCCTTTCAAGAACTATTTCAGGTAGAGCGAGATTCATGGATGGAAAATAATCCAGGGGTTGAGGTGAAAAGGTTTGAGCTAGATGAGCTTGCAAGTAAAGCCTTTAAAAGGGCTCTCACATCATCAAATATCAAGGTTGACTTTAGGAAGACTAGAATCTGACCACTTTTGATTCTCATATGCATGATATTGATTGTAATGAGGCATTTCATGTGGATGGTCAAGAAGATGGGAATGTTCAAGCACATGTTGATGCACAAAAAAGAAGTGGATGAACATGAAGATGCAGTTGCAATTGATAAGATGATTTCCCTATCTGAATGACACTTCTAAGGTGATGATGACGAATATGTCAGTTAAACACAATATAATCATGAAATAACTCACAATAACATGGAATTTGTTCTACCAACTGAAGCATGTGCAACTTCTGCATTTGATATTCTTAATGACTCTTTTGATCATGTCGCTAACAATGAGAATGCGTTTGAAAATAACATTGTTGATATTGCACTAGGAAGCAACAGTGACCAATTGATATTGCCAAGTCAAGTAACCCCACCACCATGGCTGGTAGAAGCGACGATGAATATGAACAAACATAATGTCTCAAGAACCAATGGAAAAATCATAAACATACCTTCACAACCAACATAATCAAACAATGAAATTGCTCATTTTTTTGTGGACAATAAATCAATGGAAAAAGAAATTGTACATAATGATGAATCAAATGAACAGAACAATATAGTTCAATTAGTTGCCCCAGATTTTGAAAGTCAAATGTTAAGCATGGAGCAACAAGTGTCAAGGAAGGAGCAGATGAATAACATTTGAGCTGCGCTTTGCCCTCTCAAATCTTGTGCTTTCTCATCTTTTAAACATAACGGTATTTTTAAATTGTACACTTCACTCTTTACTCCCGGTCTCCTCTATTTACATGAATCAAGATGGAAAAATTTATAACAAAGTAGGAATTCATAAATAATGTTATTAAAGGCATAACAGGGCTGCAAAGAAACGGGAGATTAGGCATTGTTTCCACAAACCAAAACTTTGTTGTTCTGCTCTATTCAACAAAATAATTCTAGACATTTGAAGACATCAAACATTGTTTTAAGATAGACACACTAACAAACTGTTGAAATAATATCTTCACCGCACATAAAAATAGGAGTTAACTCACTAAAGAGAATCTCTTATATCCAACTAGATCTAACCACCTCCTTAAATTTACAACTAAACTATTGACATAGAGACAAACTCTACCTTGCATTGAGAAATACAATAACAATCACAACCTTTAATATGCCACACATTAGACAAGTAAGAGTTACTCATTCTAGCACTCCCCCTTAACTAGCACTTATCTCAATTTTTATGAGGTCAAGTCCTCATCATCAACTGTCATTGATTCAATGCATCAAATGCTCCACATATGTTGAGGACACTTCTAATTTGCAAAGTCTATATCTAGTCCAACCTGGCACTTGCATCTTATACCTCATTCATGTAGATATCAACAAATTTTCGAAATTTATATAAATGAACAACCATCCATCTTAATACATGGGTACCTAACATTGCAATCACCGATCTAGTATGGCATCCTTCATATACATGATTCATACAACTTCTTGATAAACTCCCTTTGAAGTACATAAAACTTCTACTTTCTAAGACTATCTTTCCTTTTCAATTGTTGAAGTATCTGGAATCTTCATCCACATCTTTGACATTTGCATCTTTGACATTTATATTCAATAATCTCCTTAAAAAACAGTGAATTTTAACAAACTTTATAGCATAGTTACCAAGTTCAGATTCGAATTCCATACGATAAAAAATCGGATGAAAAAATCCGGGAAAATTTCCCATTTTACTTGTTAGCTCAGTTTTTTAAACTATTAAAAGAAACACTAAAATTTTGAAATCTGGTAAAACTTTCCATTTTACCTGCTATTCTGTCTCTATTGACATTGACATTTATTTTGTGTAAATTTTAAAATCTGGGAAAATTTTCTCACTATTAGTTTCCATTTTACATGAGTTTCCATTTTACCTACTATCTTGCCTCCATTAACATATATTTTGTGTTTAGAAGTAATTGTATTTACCATTCTAGACATGCAAATTAATAAATCTTAGGTGAACTATGACTTTTTGTTTTGTTTATCTATTTAAAAAAAATTATGATTTATTTGTTTATCTCATTAAAAAAATTAGATTAACTAAATTTTAGTTTCACCTTTAGTCCCAGATTAAGTATTACCCCCCGGAACTTACAAATAAGAGATAATAAATAATATGAATGTGCAAAAAATAGGCTCAGAAATAATAAGAGCCTGATTAGGAATGCACACCCTCACAGCAGGCAGCGACTATATAAACGGGATCGAATTCTTATCGAAGCATTGGAAATAAGAATCGAACTCACGAAATATTTTGTAACTATGCTTTATAGTGACATTTCCTTTCTCCTACCATACATTCTTCCTGAGTTCAATGTCACATCAATTCAACTCTAACACCAATAACATCTATGTCATATTAAGGATTTCCCATGTGTTTTCCTCACACAACCATTGAACACATAAAACACAATGGAACATGCTCCCATCAACGATATCTCAATGTATTTCTACTCAATTACGACTACCACGTACAAATCCATTCATGAACTAGGCACCGGGCGACAACTCAACCAAGATCACCACAGGTAGTTTAATCATCACCAACACTAATAGCAGATTACCGTCATCCTTGTCTGGTCAATTTAACAATCTGCACTTTGGGCAGATGGACATTCGGATTTGTATCTCAACAGGCCATCTGTGTAATACCAATTACACGATTTTTGACGATGTAGTCCAACGATTAGGTGAGGAAGTTAAGTTTAGTCTCCCCAAATAATATGGCTCAATCCCAAACAAGATTATTATTTATGCTTAGAGTTGTTTCAAAAACAATTTCTCTAATTAGAAAAACAAAAATAAATCTTAATATTATCTTCCATTATGACAAATTCAGCAACCCACCATGCACATGATCTCATAGCCTCTATGGTTAAACAAATCCACTTATTTATGCTAGAATTACAATGTAGAATTGGCATGATCAGAGTTCCTACTGTGAGAGCATCAAGGTTGACTGTTGTACCAGCTCAAATACCATGTAGAAAAATGGGGAGATCATCATGATTTTATCCACTCTAATACCATGTATAAAAATTGGAAAATAAACATGTCTACACATCAACATTTTGTTTATATATTTTATTTAACAAAATAATTGTAACAGATAAGTACATGAAACTTTGTTTTAAGACGAACACACAATGCTATTCACAAGGAGACTATTTCTACCTCCCTCCCATTGAACAATACAGTAGCAATTACATCTTTTAATATAATTAAAATCAAAACAAGAATTAGTCATCCCAAGGAAGGAGCTTTGGGGCCAAGCTACATAGAGCATACTTGTCTGACAAATAACTCACTGTAGTAGCTCTTTGGCCAGAGTTTGTCATTATAGAGCAACATATAAATGCTAAAAAAGCACACTAGCTCCACAATAATATACACACGAATGGAAAGCAGGTTATACTATAAGCATATAATCGTCATTGCTACAGTATTGCTCATCCTTGGAGGCTCCTTTAATTTTATTTCTACATTTATGAAATAGAAATAATGCAAAAGACACACAAGAAGACACAAATGAGGCCATCATTCCTTTCTGCATCTGTATGGCAACGTTTTTTCCTTTCTGCATCTGTATGGCAGTGTTCTTTTCTAGTCTGCCAGCTTTTTCCCTTTCACGGAGGGCCTCATCCCTTTGCTTTGTTAATTCATCATTTATGTTGAGTTCCACGATTAAAATCCTCTTCAAGTGGTTTAACGATGCCTCTAATTCTGCTTTTTTTGTTTCAGCTTCGTCCCTTGCTCGCCTTTCATATTCAAGCTCCAAAATAGTTTCCTTAAGGCGTGCCTCTCTTTTCAGAATTGCATCTTCTTTCAAAAGGGCCGCATCCCTCTGCCTCTTTAATTCATCTTTTTCGTTGAGTTCCTCAACTAAAACTAACTGCAAGTGGTTTAAACATGCCTCGAAACGGGCTTTGTCTGTTTCAGCGTTTTTCCTGGCTTCTCTTTCAGATTGAAGTTCCAAAATAGCCTCCTCAAGGATTGTCTCTTTTCTCTTAAATGCATCTTCTTTCAACTCTAAAGCTGCATCTAATTGCTCAGCAATTGTTGCTTTTACTCTCCAAGCTTGTGTAATTTGATGGAGGGTGGCAATCCTTTGCCTTGCAAATTCTTTGTCTGCAAGCATCTTCAAGTAGTTAACTGAAGTCTCTGCATTTGCCTTTGCCATTTCACCTGACATTCGAGGGCATGTCACTTGCCTTCGAAGTTCCGGTTCCAAAATAGCTATGTGAAAGTTTTCTGCAGAGATTTCGGAAGAAATGTTTGGCAATACTGCTTGTATGGCCATTATTTCGCGCTTGTAAAGAATGTCTGGACTGCAAAATGGAAATTTCAAATAAGAAAAAGTATGTAAAAATGCTATCCTACAAAGGAAGACGTCTTATACAAAAAGCTTGTTCCAGAATGCTTTTACCATAGGACAAACTTATAAGTTCGACACTCTCCCAAGAAGAATGTTTCACCAGCTTTGGGTGGAGCTCCCCTTCTATTAACGTAGCCAGGATAGTGTTCTATTCTAAAGTTAACCGACTCTTTCAAAAGTAAGCCACATTCTTCTGCTTGTTTCACTAACTCCCACTTATTGTATGGGTCTCCTTCTTTGTGAGTAACATGAATTTCTCCAATTTCGCTTACCATAGTCTTTGCATTCTTGAAAAACATCTTCAACAAGTGGCGGTGCTGGCTGAAAGTAAAAAATAAAAAAAATTGACCAATTATAATATTTTTTCATGCATTTGTGATCAGATGCTCTGATCTCCACTTACAAAATAAATACCTTGATTTAACAAAAGGATTAATCATTATATCACTTTCATAAATGTTGTTGGAGCAGGAAATTATATAAAGTCTAAAAGAAACTTACTTGATAACTGTTGAATGACATTCCTGTCCACGAAATCCTGCATGAGGGAAGTTGTAGACAATTCTATGGAACTTCATCTTCCTTATGATATGGTGCTCCTCCATTGTGGTTACATCAACGCCATGCAATACCAGTGCTCCAAGCCTTTCCAACTTTGAGAGAGTCTCATGGGCTGAATTATAAAACTGTTGCAGCTTCTCTGCATCAAGGGCATAAATATAGAAACTATATCATAACACAAAACGTATACAATAGCAATCATAAACACAACAGGAAAACACAGAGAAAAATTGGAGGAAACGTTTGAGACCTCTACTGTTAAGAGAGGTGGCAACCATGTTTTCTGCAGACCCAAATGCATTAGCCAAAGATAAAGAAAACGAAAAGTCCCCTTCTCCAACTAACAATATCTGATGGAAGTTGGAGTAATGCTTGATATGTTTCTCCAAAAAAGGATGTCCCGGTAGATAGCTCGATCTGTTCATATGTCGATCATGCACATGATATTCCATATCTGAATACAGGAGAGGTTCCACAAAGTGTTTCTGAATTAATCCCCTGCCATCCAAAGTCAATTATTGCCAGAAATAAATCATTTGGAAAATCGTGCGGAAATATATGTCAACCTGCAACTATGTTTTTGCAATCAATTAACAAACTGCAACATTCTTTCAACCGGTAACTATGTTTTTGCAATTAATTAACAAACTGCAACA
>APFE030800844.1:6732-66002 GCA_000404065.3 Pinus taeda
AAAAGAAAGAAAAAGTGGAAAGCAAGGAAGGCTAACACTGCACAAAAAGGCAAAGCTTCATGCACTCACTGTAAAAAAGGAGGGGCATGATGATGAGCACTGTTGGATTCTGCATCCAGAGTTGAAGCCTAAGAAGTTTGAGGGCAAGAAGGAGAAGGCTTCTACAGCTATTCAGAAAGATTTCGGGTCAGACTTGGGAGATGAAACAATCATTCCAGCCACAGGTATAAAAGGTAAGAATTATGAAGCATCTACTAGTAATTCTACTCAATCTGTTATTGATGAAGAACATGAGAGAAAAAGACATGAGCTTTTCCATATTCGAGTTGTTTCCAAAAAAATATTGATACTTTGTTTGATAGTGGCTCACAAGTAAATCTAATTTCTGAAGCAATTGTAAAGAAATTGGGATTAACAACTACACCTCATAAGAAACCATACCCATTAGGATGGTTGAATGATAAATCACAACTACAAGTGACCAGACAGTGCAAACTCAAGTTTTCTTTTGGGTCAGCATTTGTAGATGAGGTTGATTTAGATGTAATTCCTTTGGATATATGTGGAATTGTTTTAGGAAGTCCTTACTTGTATGATAGAAAAGCTATTTTCTATAGAGCTGAGAACAAGTATCTACTTGTCAAAGATGGAATCGAATACTTTGTAAGAGCTTACAAGCTCAAGAATAATTACACTCTCATAAACTCAGGACAGACGAAAAGAATGATAAATTCATGCAAACAGTTCTTACTAATGGTTGTAAAGGAAAAGACACCTGATAAGACCAAAATATTTGAAGGCTGTAATGTTGATCAGCAAACTGATATAGAAAAGATTGTTTCAGAGTATGATATCTTATTTCAGGAACCTAAAGGTCTGCCACCCAAAAAGGGAATATTACATGATATTATTTTGCAGCAAGATGTTTCTTTGCCTAACATTAGGATGTACAGGTTGTCCGCTTTAGAGAATGTTGAAATCAAGAAGCAGGTGCAGGAGTTGCTCGAGAAAGGGTTCATCAGGCCTAGCACATCACCATGTGGGTCACCAATTGTTTTGGTGAGAAATAAAGATGGCTCATGGAGAATGTGCATTGATTACCAAGCACTGAATAAGATAACCATCAAAAATCGTTATCCCCTTCCTCGCATAGATGATCTTTAGATCTTTAGATTTGCACAGTGGATACCATCAGGTCAGAGTTGCAGAGCAGGATGCATGGAAGATTGCTTTCAAAACAAAGCAGGGATTGTATGAATGGCTGGTTATGCCTTTTGGCTTGACCAATGCCCCTGCTACTTTCATGAGATTAATGAATGATGTACTCAGACCTTTTCTTGATGATTTTGTTATTGTGTATCTGGATGACATTCTGATTTTCAGTAAAACGTGGGAAGAACATTTAAAGCATGTTAAGCAGACATTAGAAGTTTTGAAAAGAGAAAAACTCTATGTTAAACTCTCTAAATGTGAATTTGGAAAAACCTCTCTAAATTATTTGGGTCATACAGTAGGGGGAGGTGAATTGAAAATAGATCCCTCTAAAGTGGCAGTCATCATAAACTGGCCTAAGCCCAAGTCTACTACAGAAGTGAGAAGCTTCTTAGGAGCAGCACAATATTGGAGGAAGTTCATTTCAAATTTTTCCTCAATTGCATCTCCCTTACATGCTTTGACAGGATTGAACAAGGTGTTTCAGTGGGGAGGCAAACAGCAACAAGCCTTCAACACCTTGAAAGAAAAAATTAGTACAGCACCTGTACTAGCACTGCCAGATCTACAAAGACCATTTGAGATCCAAACTAATGCCAGTGACTATGCCATGGGAGCAATGTTGACACAGCACAGTAAACCCATATGTTATCATTCTGAGACTTTTAATTCGGCAGTGGTTAGCTATCCTACCTATGATAAAGAATTGTATGCGTTAGTTTAGAGTGTGAAAAAGTGGAAACATTACTTAATGGGCAAAGAGACAGTAATACACATTGATCATCAACCACTTCAATATCTACACTCCCAAACTAAGCTGCAACAATCAAGACATTACAGATGGATGGGTTTTCTACAATAGTTCCATTTAGTCATCAGATATAAAAAGGGCATACATAACAAGGTTGCAGATATGTTATCTAGACCCATTATAAATGCATCTACCATACTTAAACATAATTTTCTGCGGCATGAAAGCTACATAGAACAGTATGCTCAGGACATGGACTTTCAAGATGTGTATGCAACTTTGAGTCAAGGCAAAAGAGTAGAAGAATTGGACTATCATGTGAAGGACTGACTCTTATATCATTCCACAAACTGAAAGAGTAAAGATAATTAGGGATGCACACACTTCTCTGATATCAGGTCACTTTGGGGTAAGTAAAACAGTTGCACAGCTGCAAAGGTTCTTCTATTGGCCGAAAATGAATGAGACAGTTTCTAGATATGTAAAGGGGTGTGCTATGTGTGCTAAAAGCAAGCCCAACAACATGAAACTAGGCTTGTACACTCCCTTGCCAGTTCCTTCTCACCCTTGGGAAAGCATTTCCATGGATTTTGTTGGGGGACTGTCTAAATCTAGGAAAGGTCATGACTATCTATATGTTGTTGTTGATAGGTTCAGCAAAATGTGTATTTTAATACCCTGTAGTAAACAGGTTATAGTTGAACAAACTGCAAAATTATTCTTTGAACATATATGGGTTCATTTTGGATTACCCACTTCTATTGTATCTGATCGAGACACCGGAATTGTGGGGAAGTTTTGGTCAAGTCTCTGGGAACTAATGGACACCAAATCAAAGAAAAGCACAACTTTTCATCCACAAACAGATGGCCAGACAAAAGTAGTTAACAGGACGGTGATCCAGCTATTGAGAGGATATTGCAGCAAACATCCTAAGCTTTGGGATGAGCACTTGTGCTATGTGCATCATGCTTACAATAGAGCCAAACACTCTTCTACACAAAGATCTCCTTTTGAGACCTGTTTTGGTTTCATACCAAGGTTTCCTTTGGATTTTGTCTTTGGTAAAGATACCATGGTTGATGGACACAGTGATGTGGACAAGGCAACTAGGTTCATTGAACAGATCCAGGAGATCCATCAGGCAGTACAGGAATAGTTGGAAAAGAGCTAGGCCAAGTACAAGGCTAGGCATGATAAGCATCGGATGGAGCATAGTTTTCAAGTTGGAGACCAAGTCTGGCTGTATATCAGCAAGGACAGAATGCAAGGTGAAGGTAAAAATCTAAAACCTATCAGGTATGGACCCTTCAATATACTTGAGAATATTGGTGAGAATGCTTTTCGCCTTGATCTACCAACTTACATGTACATCTACTCAGTCGTAAATGTAGATTGTTTGAGGTTGTTTGAACCTCCGATGATTGAGGACCCTGAAGAGCAGAGTCAATTACCTTTTGTTGATGACCTACTACCCGAATACCTTAATGAGCTACAAGAAGACACAGTGCTAGACAGGAAGGTGAGGACGACATGCAGTGGATAGGTGGAATACCTCAAGATTGGGCTTAAAGGTTCGAAGTCGAGCAGTGCAAAGTGGATTGAGATTGGACAAGTGAGACAACAATTTCCTCACTTAGTCGATGGTTGAAGAAAACCAACTTTTGGTGGTCCAAAAGCTTTTTCAGTATGGAGGTTGTGATCCAAATCGGATCCATAAAAGAATGTCAAGAACTTTGACCGAGTCGAGTGAAACAAATCTCTAATGAAATCCAAAACAGCATCAAAACCCCCCTGAACCAATGGCCATGGCAGCTGGCATGAAACGACGAGGACCTTGGTCAAAGTGCACTGACCGAGGCCCATGGAGATTGCGCAGGAGGTCAAAATAGCCCTTGGGAGCCCCGGATCGGGAAAAGGGAGGCGATTTTGATGTGTGATTAGTGCAATCGCGCATTGCTAGGCGAAAAGGGCTGAAATGGAAAGCTTTAAGCACTCGGTCACGTTGGGAGCCAGACAACCACGGGCAGAAAAAGGTAGGAAGCACCAATGTATGATGGTGGGACCCACGGCCTGGAAACCAACAGTTTGATCGGGACGCCCTTGAACAGTAACAGGTTTTGGAGAAAGAGGAGCGATCACAATCAGCGATCGACGTGTGGTAGCGGAGGTGAGAGAAAAACCGTTGTGATCGCGCATTAAAGGTCGAGCAATCCAACTGCGCTCGACGTGTGTATAAAATTGGATCTGGAGGAGCCTAGATCGGACGGCTGAGATTGCGCCTGATGGGAAAAAGCAGAATCAACAGGGAAATAAGTTGCGATTTAAGAGGGATTTGGAATCCATTGATCGCCACGGTGGAAAAAGAGCGTATTCGCAACAGAACCGAAGGAATGAGCCGACGAAGCATGCAGGCACCTATTAAATGGGGACATGTGGCACTCCCTGAGCATTCATGCTGACACCGAATAGGGAACGCCAAGCACAGCTGCAGAAGGCGAATCAACGCAGGCGGGAGAGGAATCGAGCAGGCATAGGATCGAATGGTTAAAGACATGAATAGAAAGACAGTCGAATGCAGAAGAGAATAGGAAGAAGAATCTAAGGGATCAAGAGAGATAGTGAACAGTGAACCTTGAGAGGAGGACTGAACACAGAGAGCAATAAAGCCGAGCAGAAGAGAGAGAGGGTCGCGCTGACCATAGGTAGCTTCGAGCTCCAGAAAGCTTGAATATTTGAGCCTTCCCATAGAGGAATTTGTCTGGATTGAGCATAAAAGTTGGCTCTTTCCACTGTAGACCAAAGGTCACAGAGTTGGCAGGAGTAAAGGGAGTCTGTGAACTCTGAGTGGCTTGGGGAATCCAAGAACCACCCTGCCAAGCAAAATCTATTATCAGGAGAACTCATATTGATTCCCTGCATTGTAAATTCTTTACTAAAAGACACAATAAAATAAGGCCACCATTGAAGCTAGACCAGAGACGTAGCCCTGGAGAATAGGGTGAATGCCTTATTAAAAATTGTGTGTGTCTTTGTATTGCTTATTGTATTTCTCTACTATCTTTCCATTTAAATTGTCTATGTATTGGCAATCTGATCGATCCATTGTTTTAGTCACATAGAACACACACACCAGCACATGAGTCTGTAATACCTTTTGTTTACTAAATCTTCAATTGAGATTACTCATAGGGTGAGAATCAGATCACTTCATCCATAAAACTATCCAACAAAAAAAACTACACAATATCCATGAAATGAACCC
Organism: Pinus taeda; assembly: GCA_000404065.3. Lineage (NCBI taxonomy): Eukaryota > Viridiplantae > Streptophyta > Pinopsida > Pinales > Pinaceae > Pinus > Pinus taeda. The sequence goes on from APFE030800844.1 coordinate 11,961, forward strand.
AACAATGCTTATACTGAAAATTCTGATTCTAAAGCCTGTAATGAACTATCAATCTTTGTGGTCAACTACCGAACACTGCGAGAAATATTTGGACAACTGAAATTTCATCATATAGTTCTCGATTGCATGGAGGAGGATGTTGGCGTTATGATGTATGTGTTGTACTTTATGACAACCCACTTGTAACAGAACAACTCTCTTGTATATGGTAACTAGATGAATCTATAGAAGAGATATCAGATGTGATAGAATGCATAACAATAGTGTTTACAGATGTGATGAAATGCAGGACAGTTTCAAGGAATCAGTTCAGAAGGCAACTCTCTCAGATGAAAGATAACAATATAGCATGCAAATAATAAAGAATTACAGATCAGTGTTCACAGAATGAAGAAAGAGAGGTATACGCGGGTTCACCATTGACCAAGCTGCTTATACACGTAGGTTAAGAGAACAAAAGAAGCATATAACGTACACATGCACTTTCACAGAAAGAAAAGTGCGTATACCTTGGAAAACTAAGTTTTTGTCCGAAGTATTTGGTCCATGGTATCTGGTTCGAGGTATTGACCCTAAGTATTTGGTCCAAGGTATTGGTCCTAAGTGGTTTTGGTCCATCGTATTGAGAAAGGCCTAGAACTATATAAGGAGGAGAAGATCATTAGGCCATGCAACTCAAGAATTGAATATTTTATCAAGTGTGAAATCCAGTATGCAGGTTATGGGTTTATGATGCTCTGCTTGATCTGAGCCAAGGAGGAACCTTAGTGGTTGATGGAGTATAAGATCTAATGATGGATCAGGATCTTAAGGCTTGGAATGAATTATCTTTATATGGTTTGATCATGTTTATTTTAGATCTGTATACTGACACATGTGTTGTTCTGTAAATATTATGATCTGGGTATAATTGAAGTCTGGAATAGCTGCAAAATTATGAATGAATATTTACAGATGTATACGCTGGTTGACTTTGGTAAAAGCGCATATACACGCAGGTTCGACACATAAAAGTAGCGTATACCTTGTGAACTATGATGTTTGAAGTTCCAATTGATTCTTGTTGTTAATGCAGAGTTCTGGGTTTTAATTTATGTTCTGGTGACTGAATTCTAGTAACAGTGTTCAGATTAATAGTGATTTGCTTCAGTGATGATGGTTGATGGATCAGGATCATAATGACTTATCATTATGTGATATTATGGGCTAGATCTGGTTGCTAACACATGTATTATCCTTTATATGTGATGATCTGTGTATGTCTAAAGTTGGGAAGTGCAGCAAAGTTATAAGTCAGTATTTGCAGATCTATACGCTGGTTCGCTTTGATGAAGTTGTGTATACACACTGGTTCGACTCTTCCAAGTTGTGTATACACTCTGATGTATGGTTTTGAGGTTACAACATGTTCTGAATGAGAATGCAGTGTTCTAGTTTCATATTTGTGTACTGGTTACATTGATATGTCTATTCCAGCTGATTGATTAAATTAGATTAAGTTTGAATGAATGTTTGATTCAGTTGTGACAGAGGTTCAGCAAGTGTTTGATTCAGTTGTGACAGAGGTTCAGTAAGTGTTTGATTCAGTTGTGTAAGAGATTCATGGGTTGTCAGTGATTGATTGATTCAGTTGTGGTTGATTCAGAGAATGATGATTGAGTTTCAGTGATTAGTTGATGCAAAAGTATTTACTGGTTATATTGCAGTTATGATTTTGAGCTTCAATGTTGTTGATGGGTTTAGTATGAAAATTGGATGAAACATGGCCTTTAGATTATGGTGTTGTGTTCCAGGAGTAACCAGTCTAAAAATTTATGAAACGTGGTACCTGGAGGAAGAAAGAAGGTTGTAGCCTTATGTAGGTCGGTGCCTACGTGCTAGTAAACATATCGACTAGTACAAGAGCTAGGGGTTGTAGCTCCCTTCCAGTAGAAGCTAGAGAATGAGAGAAGGTAGTAACCTTCTGTATGTAGAAGCTTGCATACTGGTATGAGTCTGCACTAGTACAATGTTGTAAATAGATTTTCTTATTATTAAAAGAAGACAAAGATGACAACAACAGGTGGTTTTTACCCACATTGGGTTTCCACCTTAAATCTTGGTGTTCATGTATGTTACTTATGTGTGATGGTTATTTCTGTTATTAACTACACATGGTTATTGTTTAATGTTTAATAAAGTACTGATGCATAGATTAAAGATCAACATATGATGAATTAACTAAATCATTAGTTTGCTGGATATACGCTTGTTTCCTTAAACACAGTTGCGTGCACGCGTGGGTTACCTTCATTGAAGTAGCGTATATGAAATTGAGTATGAAATGAAAAAGATTATTGACTTGACTAATATTGATTCACCCCTCCTCTCAGTATTATTTCCAACAGAGGAGTCATGTGTGTAACTGGGAAGGTTCCAAATGCTCCCTAGAGCCTATAAGTCAGCGACCACAGTCTACAATTGAGACTCAGAAACCCTAGATGCTAATTGCATGGAGGAGGTGCCATTTGTGTGACAGAAAAGCTTCAGCCGCATAGATGAGCTAATTAGCGTGTAACTATGGTCAAGTTCTTCTTGTGCCAAGCATGCGACTAAGGCCCAAAAACCCTAAAAAAAAGATGACAACTTCAGACCCTGCAATTTCATCTTCGAGCAAACCCATTTCTTCGTGGATGTGCCTTAGACCAGTGTGAGCCAAAAACAAAGAAAGAGAATAGAAGAATGTCTCATGATGATGTCAAATTGAGGTTGAGATCATTTGTATTTATAGCCTTCCATGGGTGTCCAATTTTATTTAGGGATGATCTTATAAAATATGCACATGTGGGCTTTTCTTCATAAGTTCAATTTCCCTTATCCAACTTAAGTGATCTATAGGTCGATTTTGGTCTTATCTAAAAGAGGAATTCAATGCAATCATTATCTCCATCAAATGAGTTGTCCAAAGTTGAATTTGACCGTAGTTGAATATTTGAACACTCCCTCTCGACTAGGGAGAATTCCACCTACATAATGTCATGTGTATCTTGTCATCAAACCATATCAAATATCAACTATCTCATCATCTTGTATCGTCATTGTTCATCTTGATTCATCTCTTGCTTATTCCTTCTTATCTCTTTATTGTCCCTTCTGATATGTTGAATATTCTCGAATCTAAAAGAAGAAGAATTTGTCGTCGGAGGGGAGCCTAAGCTACCACCATCTATTCATCAGAGAGCCATTGCTACCACCCGGAATCTCTATCAGCGGGGAGCCCAATGGTACCACCCAAGAACAACGGCGAGGAGTCAGATCTATGACCCACATCAACATCAGAGAGCTTAGCTCAATTCGGAACAACATCGAAGAGTATATCATCAGGGAGTACATCTCAACCTGGAACCATATCGGGGAGCATATCTCAACCCAAAATCTCATGGGGGAGCTAAGCATCGACGACCCCATATCGAGCAATAAGTGATATAGGGGAGCTACTACTCAACCCATCCTATTTCCTACATATCTTCCCAACAATGACCCTCAAGAGTCATGTGGTATAACACTTTCATCATAATCAGCTTGGGTTGTAAAACCCCAAGTACACTCTCAACCCATTGGCCAGACGAGGAGCGGTAATCCCAACAAACCTAGATTGTGGGTATGATACTAATTGGGGTATACTATGCAAAAACCAAGATATGGGAGAAACATCTCCAACCCTATGGGTAAAAGATAGGGGAGCAACATCTACGACCATATTTCCTAGAGATCCCTCAACCCAAGGATCCCTCAATCTTAATTCCTCACCCTGGGAGCTCAGACAAGGGGGAAGAGCTAACTCAATGTTCTTGATCAACAATGCTCTCAACAACATATCACCATGCTCATATATGGTAATATTCATGTCTTAATAGTAGCTTTCTCCTATTCATATAGGACATCAAATAAAATGTCATATTAGAAAAAATATATATATATATCAAGGAGGTGCCAACCACAAACCTGAGCTTGTCTTGTATAGCAACACTACCTCAATATATGGAGGTATCTCAATCCCAACTATATATAGGATTCCCTTCCAATTAGATCCACTCATTATTATCACAATGTATCCCTGTCATATTCAAAACTTGTTCAAACATTTTTTTTTGCCTCATAATTGGTCATGTTAACCACATCGTGCTTAACATCGGTCGTGCTTAAAGTTACAAACTTCTCATCCAAAACATCATGGAAAATCTCATACTAAGCTAGCATCTGAATGTGCTCGAAAATAATGATCCCAATCGTCATCAGTACATCCATGCAGTCACATATCACAGGAATAATATCTCAACCTTGAGCTTGTCTTCTATAGCAACACTGTCTCAATATATGAAGGTATCTCAGTCCCAACTATATATAGGATTCCCTTCCAATTAGATCCACTCATTATTATCACAATGTATCCCTGTATTATTCAAAACTTGTTCAAACATTTTTTTTTGCCTCACAATTGGTCATGTTAGCCACATCATACTCAACCTCGGTCGTGCTTAAAGTTACAAACTTCTCATCCAAAACATCATGGAAAATCTCATACTAATCTAGCGTCCAAATGTGCTCGACAATAATGATCCCAATCATCATCAGTACATCCATGCAGTCACATATCACAGGAATAATATCTCAAATAAGAAATTGTTCATCCCATGCAAATATCTTGAAGGGTGCTCGACAAAAAATCAATGCATATGAAGTGGCTCAATCATGAATTCTCTCAAGTTCTATGCTCAACATATGCGTACAGGTGTTCAAACAAAACATCAATGCTTCAATCCACTGTCAGTTGCCAAGTTAGATTCAACAATACCTTTTCATAACTTATTGAAATTCAATCAAAGTGTCCAAGGATTTGCATTTCCACTTTCCAACAATTCTTTAATATCTTCACAATATATACTTTCTTTTCCCAATTTTAGAAATCAATTCATCATGCATGATTCATTATTTCGAGCTTCAGAAGCCAACTCCCTATTACTTTGATCATCAGAGGCTCATTACCTATCAAAAGTAGACCATCAGTATATAAAATCAAAATCAAAGTCATACCTTAGACCACTTTTGAAGTAGAGGTTTGGATTGACACATCATCCTAGCTTCACCAGATAACTATCAATGCAAACATATCATGATTGGGGAGCTTGCTTCATAAAATGCTTTCTACAATAATAACACTTGACCAATGCAACATGTTTAGACTTACACAAAACAATATTATGCAATCAAATCAACTATGTCAGCTTATCAAATTTTAGATTCCAGATCATAACTAATATCAAAATCATCAATATCACAATATCAATTCTTTAGACAAGGTGATAGGTAGAGATTTCATTTTTTATCATGCCAACAAGATGTCATCAAGTCATCCTCGTGATCATAATATAAGTCACTAGATGCAAATGCATACACTAAGAATAAATCAAGCTGGTTCCATCCATTTATTGTGAGATTGCTTCATATTGAATCACAATTGTTTATACTTCAACCAATGTGTCACAACTAACAAAAAATACCATTATAAATTAGTGAAAGTCACTGTGCCCATATAACATTGTCATCAAGGCAAATCATCAGTTGTCAAATTAGTCATAAGGTAAAATCCTACATTTACTATCATAGTGAGATATATAGCCCAAAACATATCAAGTCAAAGTTCTAAATCATTATCAAGTATCATGTCAAAATTCCATACACTGTTCATCTATATCAATCAGCCAAATCATGTCAAACTCTTGCAATCATTATCACATAATGTCATACACTAGCCTCAATGGATAAATCACAATGTGCATATACCGTTCATCTGCAAACACAAGTTTAGTCAACATATTCACATTATAGTAAAAAATTCAAACTTCCTTCCTCATAGAACTTTATGTTGTCTTCTCCATGTCTGTAGGACCGATATCCTTTAGACGAACATCTGATTTCATGCACGAAACTTCATTTTTGTGACCTGTAGGAATAATATCGTCCATGGGCCTTCCTTCATGTGATTGGGAGGCTACAATCACACCCTTGAGCTTACTTCCATGCAGCTGAGGCTTCGATTACGGGAAAATTATTTCTTCTCATATCAAAATTTTGTTGTAGACCAACAATATCAAATATATGTCTATTCATGCCCATAAATCATATTTCAATAGTAAATAATACGTATAATTCAGATGATAATAGGAGCAATGGATCTTATTGAGAGAATATCCCTCTAAATGAGAAGCCACTTCAGTGATCTTCATTCAAGTCATAAACTTGTCTCTAATATTATCATGCTTCAACAGATAAATTAGAACTATATCATGCTGATTTGTATAGCTTTGGAGGTACTCCAAGCCCTAGGGTTCAGGGTTTGGAGGGTAAAGCGACACAAGGGTCACTTGTGGGCTTGGAACCCAAGGATGGGATTTTGCACCCAATCGTGTTTGGGGAAATTCCGGAAGAACATTTCTACATGTGATGGCATAAGACGATAGAGGGTTGAAAGGATAATCTAACACTTCGAGAATCGTCGAATTCAATTTGTAGAAGTAGAGAAATGAATTTTTGAAGTTGACAATTAATTATTGGTTTTCAAGTCATGTAGGTTTGATGTAAAAATTATCCATGATCCAGATTTAAACAGGAATGAAACAAATTACAAAGATAACCATAAACACAGAGATGCAACGGAAATAATACTTCATTTCATTAATGTAAAACACTGAAATATGCTAACAAACAAAAAATGGAAATAAACCAGATAGGGCGATGGTAGCTTATCTCTGAGAAGAGATGTGGTGGCTACATGCCTCTGAACTGTGTTACAATGAGGCTCGAAGGCCTATTTATTGTTGAGAAATAATGAAAAAACCCTAAACATCCAAAAACCTAACCCTAGGAGATGAAACGCCAAACTGTGGGCCCTATTTGGGTAAATTGGTACATCAACTTCCCGGGGTCGTAACTTTGGCATACGATCTCCGTTTGATGCATACAATATCTCGTTAGAAAGATCTATACGAGCACTACAACTTTGGGAAGAGAAACATTGGTCCATGGACCCATGTTGCTCCCATATTTATAATAAATAAATAAATAAAATAAAAATAAAAAACCGCCATGTAGGACCTCAAAACGGCTCTAGAAGTTCAAGCCCCGAAAAAACTGCTAAAAATAGTAAATTGCGCTACAACTGAAAAAACTGAAAGAGACAGTTGTGGGGGTCCAAATGGGATTGGTGGGTGGCCACCAACATCCACCTGGATCATTCCTCCCCCCTTAGGAAGCAATGGTCCCCATTGCGTTGAGTTCCTCTATCTGCTAAACCTGGTCCCTAGTGAGCTATTTTGAAATCTCTGATGTGTCCAGTAATGGTGGGAAGCATGGTTAAAGGTGTTCCAGATTGAACACTCGGTGCAAGCAAAGGAATGGAGGAATGTTGTGCTCCGAAGCACTGTTTCCCTTAGCCTTGGTAATGTTGTAAGGACCATGTCGGAGTGGTCAGAGCTTCTGATGGGCTCTTGTAAGGTGTTCTTTCTTTGTAAGTGTGTGTGAGACATTTATTTGCGTACGTTCTTATGAGGTTTGTGAACCATAATATTAATAAATGGAGATTGAAATTGATTTGGTCTTTAAGTTGTTGTGTTGAATGAGGAATTCATGCACTGTATTTTCTATGTTATTTACATTTAAATGAGAACTTGGAGAATCACATTTTAGTTAATCTTCTAATCCATTGCTTTTGCACCAAATATTGTGTATTGGAAAGAGTCATTTACATTATAGGTTCGAGAATACAGAGCACTCTGTATCAAGCCAACAGAAGAAAGAAAAATTTGTAAGGGAAAACCGTCATCAAATTTATGGGTGAATTTCTGATCAAAGGAAGAGGAAATTTTAATTTTTGGCAGATGGGTTTTGTACAGAGCAGGGTCTATTTGGTAACTTGCAAGTAATTTTCCAAAAAGATCCTTGCTTGGGGAGTTACAAATGGATCTTTAAACTGTGTTTTTACAGACTACGTGGCTAGGAAAAATGATTTGTTGTTTTTCCCCTGTACTAGCACTATGGTTTGCTGAGATAACAATGATTTATTGTTCCCCTTGTACCAGCACTGTGGTTTGCTGAGATAGCAATGATTTGTTATTCCCCTTGTACAAACACTATATTTTGTTGAGATAACAATGATTTGATGTCCCCCCTCTACTAGCATTGTAGTTTGTTGGGATAACAACGATTTGTTGTTCTCCCTATACCAACATTGTGGTTTGCTGAGATAGAAACCATCAATTTGTGGTATCATATCCTTAACGTTGTTGGTCTCTACAGTATAGATAGATGAATAGGCGAGTAGGAAAGGCACGAGGTCAAGGAGGCAGATCCCCGGGTAATACGCAACTTTGGGAAGAGATAAGGAGGCTGCAAGTTCAGTTAGAAGCCATGGAAGTAGGGAGACAACGAGACCCTAAAGGTGGAGATGTTAGTGAGGCCAAAGAGGAACTTGAAGAAGAAGGAGCAAAACCTATTGAAGAAGCTGCTAAGATTAAGTTGCTGAGAGTAGTATTGGGCTCAAGTTCAAGGCCAAAGCCTGAAATATCTATTTACGATGGCAGTTTGAAAGATAAGAATCTACTAGATTGGATCAATGAGATGGACAAGTATTTTGAATACAATGAAATTGATGAGGATAAGAGATTCAAGTTTGCTGTGACAAGGTTGAAATGCCTTGTTGCACTATGGTGGGACAATGTACAAGCTGAAAGAAGGAAGAAGGACAAACCATTGATCAAGCACTGGGATAGAATGGTGGCAAAGATGAAGAGTAAGTTCTTGCCAAAGGATTGCCATCTAACTTTTTACAAATAGATGCAAAATATTAAACAAAAGATAATGACAGCGAGGGACTACATCGAAGATTTTTACAAGGTGAATTTGAGAGCAGGCTATATAGAAGATACCCCAAAGAAGACAACAAGGTATATCAATGGTTTGAGGTTAGATATCCAAGATGAAATCAACATACTTTCTCCAAGGACAATAAAGGAATCATACCAGTGTGCCTTGAAGGTAGAAGAAATGATAACTAGGAAGCAAAGCTCTGGCAGAGGATGTGGTTTTTCCAAAGGGATATGACAGAAAATGGAAGAGGAAATTTTCCTGTGCAAGAATCATGAAGGCAACTCAAATCTCAAGGGAAATCATAGAAAGAAGGTGGCAGTAGAGGAGGAATACCTTACTAGAGAGGTAGAGGTAGAGGAAGAGGCAGAGAGACTATCTACGAGTGTTACTGATGTAACAAATTGGGTCACCGATCTTTTGAATGTCCTGAGAATGACAATACGGGACAACGAGGTGCATACATAACTCAAACCAAAGCAGTAGAGGCACAAGTACCTGAGGTATAGAATGTGCTAGAGACTGAAGAGGTGTTGATGATGCACAAAGTCCTGTTAAAACCAACAAAGAAGACTATTGAACCAATCCAAAGGAAATGCTTATTCAATACAATGTGTAAGGCAAAAGGCAAATGGTGCAAATTGGTGATTGACAACGAAAGTACGGACAATCTAGTCTCCCAAGAAATGGTGGAAAATTTGGGATTGAAAAAGATTAATCACCCCACACCTTATAAGGTATCGTGGTTGCAAAAAGGACAGCAATTGTTTGTTGAAAATGGAAACAAGAAATGTTGAAAATAGAAGTGCTAAAAATAGCACTGCTATAAATAGCAGTTTGGGTACCAGTGCTGGATTGGGCTACAGGGAATGAAAAATGGAAGTGCTAAAAATAGAATTGCTACTTTTAGCAGTTCAGGTTGGATTCCTATTTTAGTCAGTCCCTGGACTAAAAATAGGAAGTAAAATTCGAATTTGAACTTAACGGCAGTTTTAAAATAAATTAATTAATTCTCCATGAGTTAATTAGTTGTGAAAAAACAAACATGAAGTCTATGTGAGGACATGCAATAGTTTCTCTATTAATTGAGGAATTTATCCATCAGTTAAAGAGATAAGGATGAGTTCTAATTTGAGTTGTAATTAGTTGGCTCAGTTAACTGAGTCAAGTCCAGTTATAATTGATTTAAACAGATTGTTTAAATTAAGTAAGTTGAGTTAGCTAAAGAATGCTTGCATATAATTGTTGCACTTCAGATAACTGAAGATTCTCTCATGAATAACTCATACATGTCAATTCAGTCAGAGACCCAATTGAGATCAGATGGAGGGACAATGTACTATCAGTTGCTAGGATATTCCTTGGTGAATATTCCTTGCATGCAGAAGGAATATTATTCCTTGAGGATTGCGCAATTGGACCTGAGGTTACAGTGGGTGTGATGAGCCCAATTCACACATGTGATGTCATTAGACCCCAATCAAAACTGCGTAAGGAAATAGGAGGCTTGGAGGGCTTGAGGAAGATATATTCTATGTCTATTGAGTCTGTGAGCTATATTTTTTGATTACAGAGAGAGCAGGATAGCTTGAGAGTTGATTCTTTTTGTAACTTGAACAAGATTTCCACTTGTATGATAATACAGAGTTGGGGTTTTAGGCTGGTGCTTTCCCCAATGACATATCTTCTATGTTATGGTTGATTACTTCTCATTCACGGTTATATCTGTTCATGCTTGATGATGCTCATATCTGTTTAAGCTTCTACAAAGTTTATGGTAGAAGTAGATCTAGTATTATGCTTTAGGACATTGCATATATCAGGAGATATACAGAGGGAATTTCTACATGGTATCAGAGTACAGGTGATCAAGGAAGAACAATATACAAGAAGGGAGAACTTGAAGTTTGTGATTCATGAATATATAAATCGAGTTCTTATCACATCTCTATTTCACCTATGGCGTTCAATGGTTTGAGATTCGAATATGCCCTTGATGGCAATTCGAATTATATAGCCTGGAAGGATCACATGGAAGCAGTACTAGAGGATAACAGTCTAAAGGACTTCATTGATCAAGAAGTCCCCAAGCCGAATGGTGTTGCTGAATTGGCTGAATGGAAGAAATGTGTGGCTAGAGCAAGGAGAATCCTTCTGGATGGAGTTCGAGATCACATAGTCTTGAGTCTCCATGGGAAGGAGACACCGTTTTCAATGTTGAAAACATTGAAAGATCTATATCATAATAGTAGTGATCAGAGGAAGATGGAACTGAAAGACAAGCTTCGAAAGATCAAGTGTGAAAAGGGCAACACGATCTCTACGTATTTGAACAAGCTCACCACATGCAGGGATGAGCATGGAAGTGTAGGGATTGTGACAGCTGATGATGACATGGTGAGTCTTACACTCCTCAGTATTCCTAAGAGTTGGCATAGCTACCAGGACTCAATTAATGGAAGAGAGAAACTACCAGATTGGGAACGACTTTGGTCAGATTTGATGCAGGAGGAGATTAGAAGAAGCACCAGAGATGGTTCTTCATCCATGGAGGATGAAGAAAAATGTGCCTTAGCGAGTAAGGCGAAGAAGGGGAATGAGAAGGTTTCTCTTTTCGAATCTAGTTCTTCCCATGGTGGGAAGGAGTTTGAAAAATCGAAAGTGTGATGCTTTTGTTGTCATGAGGTGGGCCATTTTGCTACAAATTGTCCATATAGGAAATCCAAGAAGGGATCCGGGGAAGGATCTGAAGGCGAGGCACTTGCTTCATAGTTCGAGTTGGATTTCACACTCTTCACATGCATGGTTTCATCCATGGTGGGAAGTGGTTGGTTTCTTGACATTGGAGCTTCTTTCCACATGACCGATGACAAGAGTTTGTTCAGTACTTTGGAGGAGAAAGATCTCCAGATACTCATAGTGATGGGTAATGATGAAAAGTATAGTGTCTCAGGTGTAGGCACAGTTATTTTTCAGAGCGAGCATGGAGCTCACCTTACCTTAACCGATGTCAAGTATGTACCAAGACTGAAGAGAAACTTGGTGTCGATTGCAATGCTGGAAGACAAAGTCTATGATGTAGTCTTCAGTAAGGGAAAGGTTTTCCTTAGACACATCATCACTAGACAGGTGAAGCAGATTGATTCACGGGTCAAGAACCTGTATGCTCTTGAGGTTCAAGATGCATTCAAAGCCTTGAGGAGCAAGGCAACTAATGGAGACTTGGTGGTTGAGAGGGAGTGTAAATTACCTCTCAACATGCAGTTCCAGAAGAAGTCTCAGACGATTGTGGAGGAGCCAAGATTGGTGCAGCAACTTCAGGAGGTTGTGGAGTAGCCACAACAGGGGAAGCTGAGTGGAGACAGAGTAGAGACATCTACTCATGCAGAGACCTCCAGTAGGGGGAAACTTCGAGCCAGGTGGGCTGAGGGATCACATGCAGCCATACCTCCAGGTAGGAGGTGGGGCGATGTGGAGTGATTGTCCCAAGGAGGAGGGGTAGGATCCTTGAGGTACCCAACCTCTTTGATTCGAATTTGCTACAGGAGCTCCGATGAGGAGTAGCAGGACTGACTAATTGGGTAGAGATAGATGTGGATGGAGTGGCAGAGAGAGCTATAGTGCAGGAATCCCAAGACATTGCAGAGCTAGCAGGTTGTAGTAATGTGAGAGGCACAAGTGTGTTGCACTAGTGCAGGATGGCACAGAGAGGTGTGCAACAGTGCGAGATGCATGGAGTGTTGCAGCAGGTCAGAGGTCAGAGAGGGAGCACTTGTCAGCAGCAGGTAGAGCTTCAGCATCAGAGTATGTTTCTAGCCAAACAGAGAGGTCAGTTGGGAGTTTTTTTTGTTTCTAGAGTTGTTGGAGCAACCACACTTGGTAGAAGTGTTGCATGCAGAACATTCCAAAGGTACAGGATCGGGTTCGAGTTGAATGCCTGTCTTGTTGAGAGGGAGTGTTGAAAATGGCAACAAGAAATGCTAAAAATAGAAGTGCTAAAAATAACACTGCTATAAATAGTAGTTTGGGTACCAGTGTTGGATTGGGCTACAGGGAATGAAAAATGGAAGTGCTAAAAATAGAATTGCTATTTTTAGCAGTTCAGGTTGGATTCCTATTTTAGTCAGTCCCTGGACTAAAAATAGGAAGTAAAATTCGAATTTGAACTTAACAGCTGTTTGAAAGTAAATTAATTAATTCTCCATGAGTTAATTAGTTGTGAAAAATCAAACATGAAGTCTATGTGAGGACATGCAACATTTTCTCTATTAATTGAGGAATATATCCATCGGTTAAAGAGATATGGATGAGTTCTAATTTGAGTTGTAATTAGTTGGCTCAGTTAACTGAGTCAAGTCCAGTTATAATTGATTTAAATAGTTTGTTTAAATTAAGTAAGTTCAGTTAGTTAATGCATGCTTGCATATAACTGCTGCACTTCAGATAACTGAAGATTCTCTCATGAATAACTCATGCATGTCAGTTCATTCAGAGACCCAATTGAGATCAGATGGAGGGACAATGCACTATCAGTTGCTAGGATATTCCTTACATGCAGAAGGAATATTATTCCTTGAGGATTGCACAGTTGGACTTGAGGTTATAGTGAGTGTGATGAATCCAATTCACACATGTGATATCATTGGACCCCAATCGAAACTGCGCAAGGAAATAGGAGGCTTGGAGGGCTTGAGGAAGATATATTCTATGTCTATTGAGTCTGTGAGTTGTATTGTTTGATTATAGAGAGAGCATGATAGATTAAGAGCTTATTCTTTTTGTAACTTGAACAAGATTTCCACTTGTATGATAATTCAGAGTTGGGGTTTTAGGCTGGTGCTTTCCCCAATGATATATCTTCTGTGTTATGGTTGATTACTTCTCATTCTCAATTATATATGTTCATGCTTGATGATGCTCATATCTGTTTAAGCTTCCACAAAGTTTATGGTAGAAGTAGATCTAGTATTATGCTTTAGGACATTGCATATATCATGAGATCTACAGTGGGAATTTCTACATGGTATCGGAGCACAGGTGATCAAGGAAGAACAATAGACAAGAAGGGAGAAGTTGAAGTTTATGATTCCTGAATATAGAAATCGAGTTCTTATCACATCTCTATTTCACCTTTGGCGTTCAATGGTTGGAGACTCGAATATGCCTTTGATGGAAGTTCGAATTATATAGCCTGGAAGGATCGCATGGAAACAGTACTAGAGGATAACGGTCTAAAGGACTTCATTGATTAAGAAGTCCCCAAGCCGACTGGTGCTGCTGAATTGGCTGAATGGAAGAAATGTGTGACTAGAGCAAGGAGAATCCTTTTGGAGGGAGTTCAAGATCGCATAGTCTCGAGTCTCCATGGGAAGGAGACATTGTTTTCAATGTGGAGAACATTGAAAGATCTATATGAGAATAGCATTGATTAGAGGAAGCTGGCACTGAAAGACAAGCTTCGAAAGATCAAGTGTGAAAAGGGCAACACAATCTCTATGTATCTGAACAAGCTCACCACATGCAGGGATGATCTTGGAAGTGTAGGGATTGTGACAACTAATGATGACATGGTGAGTCTTGCACTCCTCGGTCTTCCTAAGAGATGGCATAACTACCAGGACTCGGTTAATGGATGAGAGAAACTGCTAGATTTGGAACGACTTTGGTCGGATTTGATGCAGGAGGAGATTAGAAGAAGCACCAGAGATGGTTCTTCATCCATGGAGGATGAAGAAAACTGTGCCTTAGTGAGTAAGGCGAAGAAAGGGAAGGAGAAGGTTTCTCTTTCCGAATCCAGTTCTTCCCATAGTGGGAAGAAGTTTGACAAATTGAAAGTGCGATGCTTTCGTTGTCATGAGGTGGGCCATTTTTCTACAAATTGTCCACAGAGGAAATCCAAGAAGGGATCCGGGGAAGGATATGAAGGTAAGGCACTTGCTTCATAGTTCGAGGTGGATTTCACACTCTTCACATGCATGGTTTCATCCATGGTGGGAAGTGGTTGGTTTCTTGATAATGGAGCTTATTTCCACATGACCGATGACAAGAGTTTGTTCAGTACTTTGGAGGAGAAAGATCTTCAGATACTCATAGCGATGGGTAATGATGAAAAGTATAGTGTCTCAGGTGTAGGCACAGTTATTTTTCAGAGCGAGCATGGAGCTTGCCTTACCTTAACCGATGTCAAGTATGTACCAAGACTGAAGAGAAACATGGTGTCGATTGCGATGCTCGAAGACAGAGGCTATGATGTAGTCTTCAGTAAGGGAAAGGTTTTATTTAGACACATAATCACTAGACAGGTGAAGCAGATCAGTTCACGGGTCAAGAACCTGTATTCTCTTGAGGTTCAAGATGCATTCAAAGCCTTGAGGAGCAAGGCAACTGATGGAGACTTGGTGGTTGAGAGGGAGAGTAAATTACCTCTTAACATGCAGCGCTAGAAGAAGTCTCAAACGATTCTGGAGGAGCCACGATTGGTGCAGCAGCTTCAGGAGGTTGTGGAGCAGCCACAATAGGGTAAGATGAGTGGAGATAGAGTAGAGACATCTACTCATGCAAAGATCTCTAGTAGGGGGGAACTTTGAGCCAGGTGGGCTGAGGGATCACATGCAGCCATACCTCGAGGTAGGAGGTGGGGCGATGTGGAGTGATCGTCCGAAGGAGGGGCACGATCCTTGAGGTACCCAACCTCTTTGATTTGACTTTGCTACAGGAGCCCCGATGAGGAGTAGCAGGAATAACTAATTGGGTAGAGACAAATGTGGATGGAGTTGTTAGATTCCTATACCAATAGGTTTCATTTTTCATGATTCACTAGGGAAATGCCAAATATGTTCATCCTTTCCATGCTGCAAAGGTTCCATATTTTGAAGAACTTCACTATGTATAGGTGGTTGACTCTTGCCACAGTTGATGAATAGCCAGACAGTCTAATCCTGGCTAGATCATGCTTAAATTTACTTGTCTTAGAATACAGAATAAAGGTCTGCACAAACAGTTCAAGCTTGGCAGACAAGTAGTTAGGTAGAGAAGCAAAGGGTCTCAATAACTGAATTTGAGCCCTGGAAGAGAAAAGGGTAGACTTAGATAGGAGGACAGCTAAAAGAAAGGAGAAGAATCAGGGTTTTTTACTTCAAATGCACCCAAGGAAAATGAAGAGAAAACGTTAGGTATACTAGGTTGGGTAGGTAGTTTTGATGGTACAGAAGAAGGTGTATGAGCAATTTGCTCCTTTGGAACAAGTTTTCTTCTCATAAAAGTCATAAGGTACCATGGCAAGGTGGCTACAAAACAAATGGAGCATGATCAATTCCCCTCCCCATTTTCCCAAGAAACACTTACTAACATTCTCCCCAAGGACAATGAGATCTGCTCATTGCCTTTACTCCACTTCATTTCATAAAAAAACTAAGTGAAAATGTGTTTTCACCTAGGCAAAACAAGCCACATTTCTTGTGCAAAAGGTCTTTATTCCATTTTGCCAAGTTTCCTCAAACTTTATAACTTGGTATCCTTTCATTCCCCCCATGCCTAAGTTTCACTCTATAAACTTAGCCTAATCCATACAAACCCATTCCACATAGTCATATTAACCTACTAACCCTATTATATAGCTCCTATGTATATTACCCTCCCTTACTATGTATAAATACACAAAATCCCTAAAAAAATTAATACCCTGACCCTTGGCTAATTATAGCTATATGTTAACATTTTGTGGGGAGTTATTGGTCCACCCGGGGCCAATAACAACCCTCCACGTGCCCCATCAGGACTTGTTTAGCCTCTAGCTAAATAAACAGCAGAAAACACGCATTTTTTCTCCCAAAACCCATTTAACCCAAAGTCGGAAATACACCACAAAACATTACAAAAACTTGAAATATTAAAGTGGGTCCCCCGCAGATAACCCGTCGCCACCTTCATTACCCGCCAACCGTCCGATCATCGTCAACAGATCCAACAGCTGTTAGCGATATCGAAAGCCCTAACATGCCAAAATTTAGCGTCTGGGGGATGGGAGGTATTTCCGTCGTACCGAGGACGTGTGTCAGGCGCCCAGCGTGTTCGGAGCCCCCTCACCCAATCCCACTTTCCTCCAAAAGCAGTGCGTGGAATACCACTTACCACCCCACTGCCTCCCTGTTGACGTCATGCCCACATCATCTGATGACGTCAACCCCGTTGCCGCCTGCCTATCTGCTGACGTCACCTGACACGTCACCCGACACGTCACCCGCCACGCCACATGCCACATCACCTGCCATGTCAGCATCTGTACCCCACTACACGACAAAATGACGTCATGCTGACGTCATCAGAAAAAAGCGCACCGTAACCCGCCAAAGTCAAAAAATCGGGTAAAAAGGGGTGAAAACGTTGTTTTTACCCGTTTGTCTTTGTTTTCTCCAAGCAACCAGCGCATGCTAATTTACGTGGAAAAGAGCATTTGCACCATACAAGTCTGCAACCCAACAGCTTTGACTCCACAGCTCAGCCCCTTGGCTCACCTGGTCACCTGCAAATCGACCATTCCGCCGAGAAGACAGGTATTTACAACAAATTGCTCCCGACCCTGTTTTCATTGGTTTTCTCTGTAAAATTGCCCACACCACCTATAATTTGAAGAAGAAAGACTATGTGGCTGCCCAAATACCCACCATAACCTCTGTCTTGCCAAATTCACCATAAATCAGTACATTGGGCTGAAATTGAGCCCGTTCGGCCCTGCAAATTCTCCAAGGAACCCCGAAAACTACCTTTTGTCCACAATTGTTGCCCATTGTGCCAAAGAATCCCATAAGTTCTGTTTCTCCAGCTAATTTCAATCCGCAAAGCTAAATTAAGGCCAACCAATCAGTTTCAACGGTGAAAATCCCAGAGAAATCCATCGAGCCATTATTTTGCCTATTTTACTTACACAAAGCCAAAAAATTTCCAATTTTAAAGACAACAGAGTTTAGCCATGGAAGGTCCAGTAGCCTTGAACATCACTGCTCTTAATGCACCCCACAAGGAATTGGAACATTTGCCCTTAGCTGATAAATACTATCTAATCCAAGACCTAGTAGGCTACCAAAACCATCTGCAAGCAGTCTGTGAGCTCAGAAATAGTTACTTAAACCAAAATGATGTTTATGGCATATGGGAATCAAATCTACCCATATACTACCTCCCCTCTGTGAATATATTCCCTGAGATCATTCACCTCTGTTGTGAGAACTATGAGCCAACAAACAAGGCAGTTAAGGGTCCATCTGGAACTACCATCTTCCATATTACTCCTGACTCTATAAATCAAATGTTGAACTTCAAACCAGCCCACCTCCAATTTCCTCTTACCATGAAATTCTTGCTGGATGAAGGTCCCAAACTCTCCAGCACAGAGATAACCAGAATTGCCCAATTGTTTATGAGAGCAAATCGCCAGCCTAAGGAACCACCTCCTTTCCACCATGCATCTTTCATTGAAGTGGGTAGATTAGTTGTTGATATGATATCTTTTGTTCTGGGGTTCAAGACAAGTGAGCATATTGATGAAACCATATTGGTTATGATGTCTATATTTACCCCAGGGCAGCCTCCTGCTGTCAAATACAACTATGCCAAATTTATTGCCAACAAGATACATGACCAATTGTTGAGGTTAGACAGGGAGGGAATCTTTAAATATTCATCCTATATCTATCATCTATTCTTATATTACCAGCCAGATATCTTCCAATTCCCCATTAGAAAATTGGACCATAAAGGGGAAAGGAGGTCTGTGATTTTTTGGACCCCAATCTTTCATGATGCCCGCAACTCTCCCTACTCTTATTGTGAGTTTATTGATTTGTTTGTGTACCCAGTCTCTTCTCTCCTGATGAGAACTCCTCCTCCTAGACTAACATATGATATGCAAAATATACTACAGCTCTCCAAAAACTATAAAATAGGTGACTGGTACTTTTACAAGAATCACACTATTCTGAGGATATATGGCTGTGAGCTATGCCCCTACAGGCTGCCCAGATATGTGCCAATGAGACTGTTTGCCTTGGAATATTTCAGGAAATTCATCAATTTAGATCTGAGTCACTTCCATAGCACAAAGAAAAAGGCCTGATTGAAACTCAGAGACCAGTTAGGCCCCTATGTTATGAACAAGAAAGAGTGATGGAAGGATGCTGATGAAATATTGGGTCAAACACTCAGACTCAAGAGAAGCTTTTGGTGGGTACCCTATGACCCAAACGGCTTTATCAATGCAAGAAGGGTAAAATATAGGTTGGCACCCTATGAACATTGCAGCATCCCTGAAATAAAAAAGTTTTCCAACCAAGATGAGTGGGTGGAGGGCACACTAGTTGAAGAGTTTACTGAGGAAGAGAAAATGGAACAAACTATGAAAAATCTGGAAAAAAATCTTGACTTAGATTCTTTTGGGCATGTGTCATTCAAAATACCACAGCAAACCGGGGAAAGCTCATCAACTGCTACAGCTTCATAGCAAATTGCCCAAGAAAGGACTACACCAACAACAGGGACAGCAAAGGGCAAGGAGTTAGTAGTTGCAGAGCAAGAAACAATGGAAGAACAGCCAACTACCTCAAAAGAACACAGTCAAGGGCAAGCCCCTTCACTACAGGCACAAGTACCAGAAGTACCAGCACTGCAGACTCCTCTTCCTGAGGAGAGAAGTAAGAAAAGAGACCGAGAAGAGACCACACCTGTAAGTGGGTCAACAAAACAGCAAGAGGCCAAAAGCCAAAGGGTAGATCCTCTACCTGAAGAGGACATTGTGGAAGAATCATTGAAAGCACAAGAGGGGAGAGGGCCATTAGCCAACAGACTTCCGCTAGCTCTCACAGACAGGAAGGGGAGAGGCAGCATGGAATGGAAGTCTCCTCCTCAAGGTCACAAGCCAAGAAACGATCAGATATCAAACAATCATTTATGGAGATTAAGGCTCAAAATAAATCATTAAGAATTCAGTTGTATGATCAATTTCTCAAGATGACACGCTCCAAACAGCATAGACTAATGGCATCTTATGACGTCAAGGAGGAGAAAATGATCTTAATTCATTTCAATCCCAAGGTTCAGCAACCACAGTCTGCAGCTGACTACATAAGGACCAATCTAGAGGTCCTTGCCAAAGATATACACCCAATGGACCAAATAGAAATGCACAAACAAACGTTTGAAATGGTCTATGCTACATTGGCAGACAAGGCAATGTTGGCCCACCAATTAAAAGAGTCATTGAGTAATACATCTACTCAATTGGATTTGGAGAAGATCTCTTCTCTAGCCAAAGACAACAGAATAAAGACTCTGGAAGAAATAATTATTGAGTTGGGACATGATCGCAAGGATGCCAAGGGCATCAAAGCATTGATAAAGAAGAAGGAGGAAGATATTGTTGCCCTTAGAAAGCAATTAAAGCTGCATGTCACCATGCATCCACAAACAACAAAACTAGCACAAGAAAAAGCAGAAGAGGATGTAATGGATTTGTTGATGAGAATGAATCAAAGGCTAATGCAGACAGAGCAAGAGTTGGAGAAAGACTTGCAAGCTAAAGGGAGAGTCGACCTCCCAGCCACCTGAAACAGCTCCAAAAATTGTCTCTGCTCCCCCCACAGACACAGCAGCAATCCCTCCCACTGAGCCAGCATCAACAACAGGTATAGCAACTACAAATGCTACAACAGCAGCAACAACAGAGCCAGAGACCAGCATGAGGATGGAATAAATGATGAAGGCAGTGAAAGAGCTAGAAGCTCAAATGTCAGAGCTCAAAGAGGCAAAAGAAAGACTAGCCAAGCTAGAGGTGAGCTATGACAAGTCAAAAATAACAGTGGCAGAGAAGACCAGAGAGGTGAAGGCCCTGGAAAACAAGATGAAATCATTGGAAAAGGATCTCACCTTGCATAAACCTCTGGTAGACATTAAAATGATTTTGTGGACCTTGATTGGCCAGTCCATTACTGACCAATGGCTATCACTTCAAACAATCTATGAACAAATTGAATTGATAGAAAGGGCACAAGAGAAAATTCAAAGGGCCAAGGCATCATTGGGAAATATGCCTGAGCAGGCCAATAGGTTGATCCATTTTTTGAATACCCATACGAAAGAACAACTAGCAGCTTTGGAGATCTCGAACAGGATAAGCGCCATTTTGACAATGAAGAAGGTTCTAACAGTGAGAAATTTTGTACAGACTTTGGAAAGGAAGTGCCAGGGGATGCAGATGGACATTAATGCCTTTAGAGAAAAATTCACAATCTTGCAGCAGAAGGGTCTACCCAGTTTACTAACAAGCAATCAAAAACTGTTATCACATCAACAGTATGCTCACAGGGTAAACATATATGTAACAAATCATATCACTGCATCATCCAGTACTTCAGAAGACACAAGACCTCCTTCCGGACAGAGTTTATATGACAAATTGGAAAATTTGTTTTTTATAGAACATGAAATAAATCATCTTTTTGAATTCAAGCTTAACTTTTACATGTATACTGAGGCTGATGAAACACTTGTGAAACTACAAAGACATTAGTTGCCTATAGAACAGTGGTGGCAGAGTATGCTGGAAGTTTTACCTAGGTAATTTGGATCTTTTTGCCTATGTACACTTGGTCAAATAGTAAGACACATGGCAAACATGAAGGAAGGGGCTCAAGCAAGGATCAAGACACATTAAAGATAAATCAAGGGCAGGTGAAAGGATTAGGACAAAAACGCAGGAATGCAAATTAAAGACACAACTACCAGCCGAATTCATGGGTTGAAAAGTCTAAAATATCTTGTCAGTTAAAGCAGCCAGCACAACCACAATAACTCCTACCTTTATTTTTGCATTTATTTATCTGACAGAGTAGGTGAAGGAAGTTATTACTTCATATCTTATCCACAAGATATTTTGTAACTCTCTTTTTGTATAAATACCCCCCAAAGGAATGTATTCGGGGTTGGTGATTCTCCTCTTGGACTGCGTTGTAACTCTGATATTTCTTAATACAAAGGCTGTTGAAATGCATTATTGTTGGACCTTCTGAATGTGGATTTGATGATTCTGGGCTCTACTACAGAATTCCTCTGTCTTTTTGGCTCAATAAGTTATTCTAAACTGTGTTTTTGTGTTTTCTATGTTTGCAAATTTCATATATGTTTCATAATCTTAACAACAGGGAAAAAGAATAGCCCGGAACTTGTTTAAATACACTTTGTGTTCAATTCCCGCTGTTATTTATGTTTTCTTCAGAACTAGCATAAACAGAAATTCTTAGATGCTTCTATTTCCACTAATTCTTTCACCTTGAAAATTGCCAAGGAATTCTTCACTGCTCCTTGAAAATATTCATGCACCTTCCCTCTGCCACCATGATAAAGGATTCTTGACTACCCTTTACCCCCTAGCTTACATCCCATTAATTTCTAGCTTTCAATATTGTTCCAAAACTGATTATCTTGCTCTGTAGTATTGCCCATCATCATAGAAACACACTCAGCAGTCCATCTTCATAAACTCCATTGCCCAATGGAATAAAATCTTTCAGACTTTCATCCTAGCTCTGTTTAAAATCACCATCCAAACAAACTTAAAACAAAACTCTGTCATAACTAGCATAAAAAATTCAAAAAACAAAGTTAAATTATAAAGAGAGAGCCCTCTCTGGATGCAATTTGGCTAGAAATTGCATCTAAAAGATTGGTTAGTGGTTACCTCAGCCGTATTCCCTTTTCTCACAAGTTTTAGGGAACAACCTGAGTGATAACATCATTGGCGACTCCGTTGGGGACCAAACGAATTTCTGTTACTACTGTCTAATCTCTAAAGCTACAGATGGAGCCTGAAGTTAGCCAGGTAGCCTTTGAAACTGTCTTTGTTATGCAATCACAAGAGTAAATAAAAGCTACTTCAGTCTAACTCTAGTTTAGCTTTAGATTTTAAACAGTTGTTTCAAAAGATTTGTTTGGCCATCCTTGTTTCAAACCTACCTGAAGGAAAGCCCAATTCCTCTTACATTTCAGGAGTTTCCTTCAAAGATATTGTCAAAACTTGTATTCTCCAAATATTCCCAGAAAATAACCAAAATATACTTTAGAAGCTGGCTCCAAAGAAGAAAACTCAGTAGACAAGGTCAAACCCATACCCAAATCCTCCAGCTATTTTTGACAATCCAAATCTGATTGCTAAGAGCCTTAGGAAACGAGAATCAAGAGAGTTCTATTGATTCAAATCTTGAAACACCCCAGCAGAAACCCATTCAAATTAAACCTACTACAGCAAAATCTCAAGCCCTTCTTCCTATTGTTGTAGCTTCTTCCAGTTCACCTTTATCACTCCAAAATCTCTTTTCCACCCATCCATCCACAACACTTATCTTAGTTGCTATCCTTGTGCTTCCAGTTGTCCCACTTTTCCTGGCTAATATGGCAAATAGATATGCTCCCCTGCAGTTGCCTGCCAATCCAGGGGCTATGCCACAGGATTACCAGGGTAAAATTACCTATTTTGATGGTACTGACACTTACACTGCTCAACAACATACCAAGAGGATGGCAGACTATTTTGAAAACTATGATATTGATGATGATGATGTCAGGATGAATTTTTTTGTCCAGAGCTTAACTGGTGATGTAAGGACATGGTTTAGGTCACTCCCTGTAAACACAATAGCTAATCCAAATGCCCTCTATCAGACTTTCCTAAACAGGTGGGAAAAGAAAAAGGACCCTTTACACATCTTAATAGAATATGAGAACTTGAAGAGAGGCCCATATGAAAGTGTCCAGGATTATTGTGCCAGATTCAACAATACCTACCTTGCAATTCCAATAAATCTTAGACCACCACCAGACTTGGCATTGATCAAATTCCCTGATGGATTTGACTCAGACATGGCTTACCAGCTCAGGGAGAGAGCTCCTCCTAGCCTTGAAGATGTGCAGAGCATAGCTGTGAGTGTTGAAGGCAATCTGATTTCCAAACGAAATCGAGCTAGGACTGAAAGAAGAACAAGTTTCAAAGAGGAACCCTCTGCCTTTGAACAGAAACTTGATGCAATCATTAAAGGCATGGACAGGCTGGGAGATAGAGTGGAAACTATTGAGAGGAAATCTCGATGGGAAAGCCAACCAAACAACAATGCAAGAAATCCAAACTTCAGAAAAAATCAAAACCCCAATATAGGAAAAGTTGGTCCAGACCAAAACATAAGGCCTCCCTTCCAAGAAAACTATGCAGAGGCTTCCACATCTGGTGAACCAACAGAGGACCCCCACATTAACCTAATGGGTCTCAATAGTGGCCAACCAATTTTCCTAACTCAAGAAGATCAAGAGGCTCATACTCTTAGTTAGTGTCAAATGAAATCAGGGGAATCCTTTGATTTTAAGCAAGGGTATGAAACAATTGTGTATGAAGTCCACAAGCAGTACAACTTCAGAAGTAGGAGAATAGACATCCCTGATGATCCCAAGTAGAAGACAATCAAGAAACCTACCAAAACCAAACTTAAGGACTCTCATATACCAAACATCCCTAAATCAACTTCCAATCCAAATAGCCCAACAATTGAAGATGTTTCAGACAAAGGTAAATCAAAACAGCACCCTATATCTATTTCTCCACTCAGAGAAATTGTAGAGGAACCTTTGGAAGATGGTGAGCAAGTGACTCCAATTCATCATAACATTCCAATAAAAGAGGCAGTTATTGAAAACCTGGTGGAAAAACACAACCTTGTTGCCCAAAATGTCAAAATACAAACAGAAAAACCCTTTAATATGGAGGTTGAAATAAGTAAGTTAAAAGTGTCCATCCCATTATCTGAATTGGCTAGGCATGAAGTTTTTAGAGAACAAATCAGCAAATCATTACAAATTTCAGAAAATAAAGATTCAGTAAATATCCTTGATGATCAACCAGAACATATATTTGGTCCTGAAGCAAATGGTAAAACAGTGGATGGAGGGGTCCCTCCCTTTTATGTGAGTTTAAACATTCATGACAAGGTGCTTCACAATGCAATGTTTGATTCAGGAGCTTCACATAATCTGATGCCTAAATCTGTCATGGAAAAGTTGGACCTAGATATCACAAGACCATACAAAGACCTATTTTCCTTTTATTCCAGTCAGGTCCGATGTCTAGGCTTAATCAAGGATTTGTGTGTGTCATTAGTCCAATATCCAGCCAAGACAATTCTCATGGATGTGGTGGTAGCTGATATTCCACCCAAGTATGGAATGTTGTTATCTAGATCCTGGGGTGCCAAGCTACAATGATCTTTGCAACTAGACATGTCATATACCACTATCTTAGTCTTCGGCCAGCCTAAGAGGCTATACCGAGAAACTTTGAGTATGTGGTAAGTAGTCAAGAAAAACCCCAAAACTTCCCCATTTATTCTATGCATTCAGACATGGACTCTTTTATCTTATACAACACTGAGATTCAAACCCAAACTGATGTTAAAATTCTGGCTTTAAGTCAGGATGAATTCCTAGACAAAGAATCCACAGTTCAGATTCAAGAAGTCTTGGAAAACAACAAATTAACAGTCACACATGAGGAATCCCATGAGACTAAAAATCCAACCACGCCTGCTGAGCAAATTGAAAAAGCTCCTAATACCAATTCAAATCAAGAAAACCTATGGTATCTAGAGTTTGATGGATCTGTTAATAAGCTAGGAGTAGGGTAGGTGTTTGGATACATAATATGAAGGATGACCACGCTGAGGGACATGCATTTAGATTAAATTTCAGGTGCACTAACAACATGGCCGAATATGAAGCCCTCCGCTTAGGGCTCAAAGTGATAAAAAACTTAGGTGCAGCTCGAATACCAATTTTGGGAGACTCTGACCTCATCATTCAACAAATAAAGGGAAACTTCATTACAAATGATCTTAGGCTCAGGTCATATAGAGTTGCTACAATGGAAATTCTCAACACTTTTCTTGAATCCCAGTTAACCAAGATTCCAAGGAATCAAAATATGCATGCCCATAGTCTAGCAACCTTTGCAAGCACTTGCAAATTGCAATTAAGCCTAATCACTAACTCACTACTGAAATAAAACATAGACCTGTTGTACCAGATAATGTCAAAAACTGGCAGGTGTTTGAAAATGACACACAAATCAACAATTTCCTGACTTTGAAGGAAGAGTTCTCAAGCACAAAAATGGATAGCAACACTATAGAGGAAATCAATCAAGTAGACAAAATTGAAACACATATCTCTGCTGAAATAGCAAACCAAATTCTACATCCCACCAAGTTCACTAAAATAGATTTACAGGAACTTCATGAAAAAGAAGGCGAGGATGCAATTGCAGCAGAGTGTGAAGTCATTGAGCTGAAGGATAATTTTCTACCTACAGACCTCACTCCTTTAGAGGACATTTTTGACTCAAATGACATCTCTAGGAAACCTAAAATGCAGCCATTAAACGTAAAAATTGAGGACTGTAATTTAGGAACTGCAGAAAATCCCAAAATGATAAAATTGTCCAAAGCTCTGCCTCCTGACCAAAAACTCAAGTATATTGAACTATTCAAAGAATTTCAAGATGTCTTTGCATGGAGTTATGAGGACCTAAAGTCTTATGATACTGCAGTAATCCAACACACAATACCTCTCAAAGAAAACCAAAAACCTTTCAAACAGAAACTTAGGAGGGTCAATCCTATGCTGATCCCTTTGATTGAGAAAGAAGTCAAGAGAATGTATGAAGCTGGAATTATAGCTCCAATCAGATTCTCATAATGGGTTTCAAATTTAGTGCCCACTAGAAAGAAGACAAGGGAGATAAGGCTATGTGTTGATTTAATAAATTTGAACAAAATCTCTTTAAAGGATAATTACCCTTTACCCAAAATGGATCACATTCTGCAAAGGGTAGTGGCTGCTTCAAGGATATTACTGTTAGATGGATTCTCAGGCTTCAATCAAATCCTAATGCACCCTGATGACCAAGATAAAACTGCTTTCACAACCCCTTGGGGAACATTCAAATATGTGAACATGCCTTTTGGACTCAAGAATGCAGGAGCAACTTTTCAAAGAGCCATGGATATTGCTTTCACTAAAGAGATCCATGAATTTTTAGTCATTTACCTAGATGACCTTACAGATTTTTCCAAATCAGATCAAGAACACCTAGATCATCTCAGGCAAGTATTCTTAGTTTGCAGAAAATATGGTATATCACTAAATCCAAAGAAATCATTGTTTGGCCTAGAAGAAGGAAAATTATTGGGCCATATCATCTCTAAAGAAGGCATTAGGATTGATCCGGATAGAATACAAGCCATCTTGCAAGTCCCTCACCCTAGAAACATTAAAGAACTACAAGCCTTTTTGGGAAAGATCAACTTTATAAGAAGATCCATACCAAATCTGGCTGAGCTAATAAGATTGCTGAACAACATGCTCAAAGAAGACTCCAAGGTTAAGTGGACAATAGAAACTAAGCAAGCCTTTGAAGAAATCAAAAAAGCTTTGACTCAAACACCAGTCTTCACAAGCCCCAATTTTGACAAGGACTTTATCAAATTCTCATTTGCATCAGAACATACAATTGTTGTTGTCTTGCTTCAAAAGGATGACCAGGGATGTGAAAAACCCATAGCCTTCTTCAGCAAATCCCTTAGAGATGCTCCACTCAAATATCAAATCATGGAGAAACAAGAATATGCACTTGTAAAGGCCATCAAGGACTTTAGAGTTTACATCTTGTACTCTCATGTGATTGCTTATGTGCCCAACATTGTTGTTAAAGACATCCAAACCCAAGAAGGCATTGAAGGCAAAAGGGGAAAATGGATAGCTACCATACTGGAATATGACATTGAAATTAAACCAAAAAAACTGATAAAAGGACAAGGATTAGCTAAACTCATGACTGAAACTAACCTCCAAGCCCTTGACCTAAATCAACTGGATAATGAGAAGGAGATGGTGACTCCACAGATCAATCAAGCCTTTTACAATCACCCTGGTATGCTGACATATCTTTTGTGTTATTAAACATGCAAGCTCCTCCAGGATTATCCAGAACTAAGAAAAGATTTTTGAAAATGAAAGCTTCCAAATTCTGCATTTAGATCATGCTTTCTTTTGGAAAAACCATGAAGGTGTTTTATTAAATTGTTTAATCAAAGAAGAAACTGACAAAGTACTTAAAGAATTTCATGCAGGGGATTGTGGTGGACATTTATATTGGAAATCAACTGCTGATAAAATCCTAAGGGCTAGATTTTATTGGCCCACCCTATTTACTGATGTGAAAAAATATGTAACTTCTTGCCATAAGTGCCAAATCTTTGAAGGCAAGAAAAAGTTGCTACCTTTGCCCCTCAAACCTATTTCCACTGAAAAACCATTTCAACAATGGGGTTTAGACTTCATTGGGAAAATCCACCCTTCATCCTCTGGCCAGCACAAATGGATTTTGACTGCTACAGACTATTTTACCAAGTGGATAGAGGCCATCCCTTGTAGACAAACCAATGACTCAGTAATCTTGCAATTCCTTGAGACCAACATCTTGTCTAGGTTTGGCTGCCCGAAGAAAATTATTATAGACAATGCTGCTACCTTTAAGTCTAAGAGAATGATTAATTTCTGTCATAAATACCACATTACCTTGGGCCATTCTACAGCCTATTACCCTCAAGGTAATGGACTGGTTGAATCCTCCAACAAGAGTTTGATCAACATCATTAAGAAAGTCTTGGAGGAGAACAAGAAAAATTGGCATAAAAAGCTTGTAAATGCACTATGGGCAAACAAATTCACCACTAAGAGATCTATTGGGACTAGTCCCCATCAATTGGTTTATGGAATGGAGGCAGTATTCCCTTCTTCTTTGGGAACCCCAGTGATAAAGTTGCTACAAGAGATACAGGCAGAACCTAATGATATTCAAAGAAGGATCAGTCAAACTATTCACTTGCAGCAGACAAGAGAGGAGGTCTATCACAGAGCTCAAGTTCTACAAGAAAATCTTAAAAAGATATTTGATAAAAGAACCAAAGCAAAGGATTTCTTCATTGGGGATAAAGTTTTAAAGTGGGATTCCATAAGAGAAGATAGGGGAAAACATGGAAAAATTGATTTCTTATGGAGAGGACCATTTATCATTCAGACTGTACAAGGAAATAACACCTACTTTTTGAAAATCCTGGATGGTACAGAGGTAGATGATGGACCAGTCAATGGTAGAATGCTGAAGCATTATTTTGAGCCACTTTGTTAAAGATAGCAGCACTTCAATTTGTACATACTAGAGTTTACTTTCTGCAGTTTATTACAGCAATAGGATAGGGAATGGGTTACAGCAAATTTTGAGGAAAATGACAAAGAATTGTGCCACCTTTGGGTATAGCATTTTAATCCCATCAGAAGAAGCTGAAGAAGCAGACTTGGGAGCTATGAACATATTGGGAAAAAATCAAACAGAGTACCCAAAACAAAGCTGCAATTCTTGGAATGAGTTCATGAGAAATACAGACATTGCAGAGGAACCATTTTGCAAACAGCTAAGGAAAAGTTTTAGAATACAACAAGAACTGGATATAAGGCCATTTGACCTGCTGTTCTTGACTTTTAACTTGGAAAATCCATCCTCAAGTGGAGCTATTGTTAGATTCCTATACCAATAGGTTTCATTTTTCATGATTGACTAGAGAAATGCCAAATATGTTCATCGTTTCCATGCTGCAAAGGTTCCATATTTTTAAGAATTTCACTATGTATAGGTGGTTGACTCTTGCCACAGTTGATGAATAGCCAGACAGTCTAATCCTAGCTAGATCATGTTTAAATTTACTTGTCTTAGAATAGAGAATAAAGGTCTGCACAAACAGTTCAAGCTTGGTATACAAGTAGTTAGGTAGAGAAGCAAAGGGTCTCAACAGCTTAATCTGAGCCCTGGAAGAGAAAAGGGTAGACTTAGATAGGAGGGCAGCTAAAAGAAAGGAGAAGAATCAGGGTTTGCTAGTTCAAATGCACCCAAGGAAAATGAAAAGAAAACGTTAGGTATACTAGGTTGGGTAGGCAGTTTTGACGGTACAGAAGAAGGTGTATGAGCAATTTGCTCCTTTGGAACAAGTTTTCTTCTCATAAAAGTCATAAGGTACCATGGCAAGGTGGCTACAAAACAAATGGAGCATGACTAATTCCCCTCCCCATTTTCCCAAGAAACACTTACTAACATTCTCCCCAAGGACAATGAGATTTGCTCATTGCCTTTACTCCACTTCATTTCATAAAAAAACTAAGTGAAAATGTGTTTTCACCTAGGCAAAACAAGCCACATTTCTTGTGTAAAAAGACTTTATTCCATTTTGCCAAGTTTCCTAAAATTTTATAACTTGGTATCCTTTCATTCCCCCCATGCCTAAGTTTCACTCTATAAACTTAGCCTAATCCATACAAACCCATTCCACATAGTCATATTAACCTGCTAACCTTATTATATAGCTCCTATGTATATTCCCCTCCCTTACTATGTGTAAATACACAAAATCCCTAAAAAATCTAACACCCCGACCCTTGGCTAACTATAGCTATATGTTAACGTTTTGTGGGGAGTTATTGGTCCACCCCGGGCCAATAACAACCCTCCACGTGCCCCATCAGGACTTGTTTAGCCTCTGGCTAAATAAACAGCCGAAAACCCACATTTTTCCCCCAAAACCCATTTAACCCAAATTCGGAAATACACCACAAAACATTACAAAAACCTGAAATATTAAAGCGGGTCCCCCGCAAATAACCCGCCGCCACCTTCATTACCCGCCAGCCGTCCGATCATTGTCGACAAATCCAACGGCTGTCGGCGATATCGAAAGCCCTAACATGCCGAACTTTAGCGTCTAGGGGATGGGCAGTATGTCCATCATACCGAGGACGCATGTCAAGCGCCCGGCGTGTCCGGAGCCCCCTCCCCCAATACCACTTTCCTCCAAAAGCGGTGCGGGGAATACCACTTACCACCCCATCGCCTCCCTGCTGATGTCATGCCCACGTCATTTGATGATGTCACCCCCGTTGCCGCCTGCCTATCTACTGACGTCACCTGACACATCACCCACCACGTCACATGCCACGTCACCTGCCATGTCAGCATCTGTACCTCGCTACACAACAAAATGACATCATGCTGACGTCATCAGAAAAAAGCGCACCGTAATTCGCCAAAGTCAAAAATTCGGGTAAAAAGGGGTGAAAACGTTGTTTTTACCCATTTGTCTTTGTTTTCTCCAAGCGACCAGTGCATGTTAATGTACGTGCAAAAGAGCATTTCCACCATACAAGTCCGCCACTCTGCATCTTTGACTCCACAGCTCGGCCCCTTGGCTCACCTGGTCACCTGCAAATCAACCATTCCACCGAGAAGACAGGTATTTACAACAAATTGCTTCCGACCCTGTTTTCATTGGTTTTCTCTGTAAAATTTCCCACGTCACCTATAATTTGAAGAAGAAACACTTTGTTGCTGCCCAAATACCCACCATAACCTTTGTCTTGCCAAATTCACCATAAATCCGCACATTGGGCTGAAATTGAGCCCGTTCAGCCCTGCAAATTCTCCAAGGAACCCTGAAAATTGCATTTTGTCCACAATTGTCCCCCATTGTGCCAAAGAAGCCCATAAGTTCTGTTTCTCTAGCTAATTTCAATCCCCAGAGCTAAATTAAGGCCAACCAACCAGTTTCAACGGTGAAAATCCTGGAGAAATCCACAGAGCCATTGTTTTGCCTATTTTGCTTACACAAAGCCAAAAAATTTCCAATTTTAAAGACAGCAGAGTTTAGCCATGGAAGGTATAGTAGCCTTGAACATCACTCCTCTTAATGCACCCCACAAGGAATTGGAACATTTGCCCTTAGCTGATAAAGACTATCTAATCCAAGACCTAGTAGGCTACCAAAACCATCTGCAAGCAGTCTGTGAGCTCAGAAATAGTTACTTAAACCAAAATGATGTTTATGGAATATGGGAATCAAATCTACCCATATTCTACCTCCCCTCTGTGAATATATTCCCTGAGATCATTCACCTCTGCTGTGAGAACTATGAGCCAACAAACAGGGCAGTTAAGAGTCCATCTGGAACTACCCTCTTCCATATTACTCTTGACTCTATAAATCAAATGCTGAACTTCAAACCAACCCACCTCCAGTTTCCTCTTACCATGAAATTCTTGCTGGATGAAGGTCCCAAACTCTCCAGCACAGAGATAACCAGAATTTCCCAAGTGTTTATGAGAGCAGATCGCCAGCCTAAGGAGCCACCTCCTTTCCACTATGCATCTTTCACTGAAGTGGGTATATTAGTTGTTGATATGATATCTTTTGTTCTGGGGTTCAAGACAAGTGAGCATATTGATGAAACCATATTGGTTATGATGTCTATATTTACCCCAGGGCAACCTCCTGCTGTCAAATACAACTATGCCAAATTTATTGCCAACAAGATACATGACCAATTGTTGAGGCTAGACAGGGAGGGAATCTTTAAAGGAGGTCTGTGATTTTTTGGACCCCAATCTTTCATGAAGTCTGCAGCTCTCCCTACTCTTATTGTGAGTTTATTGATTTGTTTGTGTACCTAGTCTCTTCTCTCCTAATGAGAACTCCTCCTCCTAGACTGACATATGATATGCAAAAGATACTACAGCTCTCCAAAAACTATAAAATAGGCGACTGGTACTTTTACCAGAATCACACTATTCTGAGGATATATGGTTGTGAGCTATGCCCCTACAGGCTGCCCAGATATGTGCCAATGAGACTGTTTGCCTTGGAATATTTCAAGCAATTCATCAATTCAAATCTGAGTCACTTCCATAGCACAAAGAAAAAGGCCCGATTGAAACTCAGAGACCAGTTAGGCCCCTATGTTATGAACAAGAAAGAGGGATGGAAGGATGTTGATGAAATATTGGGTCAAACACTCAGACTCAAGAGAAGCTTTTGGTGGGTACCCTATGACTCAAACAACTTTATCAATGCAAGAAGGTTAAAATATAGGCTGGCACCCTATGAATGCAAGAAGGCCATCAAGGACTTTGGAGTTTACATTTTGTACTCTCATGTAATTGCTTATGTACCCAACACTGTTGTTAAAGACATCCTGACCCAAGAAGGCATTGAAGGCAAAAGGGGCAAATGGATAGCTACCATATTGGAATATGACATTGAAATTAAACCAACAAAACTGATAAAAGGACAAGGACTAGCTAAACTCATGACTGAAACTAACTTTCAAGCCCTTGACATAAATCAACTGGATAATGAGCAGGAGATGCCGACTCCATAGATCAATCAAGCCTTTTTACAATCACCTTGGTATGCTGACATATCTTTTGTATTATTAAACTTACAAGCTGCTCCAGGATTATCCAGAACTAAGAAAAGATTTTTGAAAATGAAATATTCCAAATTCTGCATTTTAGATCATGCTCTCTATTGGAAAAACCATGAAGGTGTTTTATTAAATTGTCTAATCAAAGAAGAAACTGACAAAGCACTTAAAGAATTTCATGCAGGGAATTGTGGTGGACATTTGTATTGGAAATCAACTGCTGATAAAATCCTAAGGGCTAGATTTTATTGGCCCACCCTATTTGCTGATGTGAAAAAATATGTAACTTCTTGCCACAAGTGCCAAATTTTTGAAGGCAAGAAAAATTTGCTACCTCTGCCCCTCAAGCCCATTTCCACTGAAAAGCCATTTCAAAAATGGGGTTTAGACTTCATTGGGGAAATCCACCCTTCATCCTCTAGCCAACACAAATGGATTTTGACTGCTACAGACTATTTTACCAAGTGGATAGAGGTCATCCCGTGTAGGCAAGCCAATGACTCAGTCATCATGCAATTCCTTGAGACCAACATCTTGTCCAGGTTTGGATGCCCAAAGAAAATTATTACAGACAATGTTGTTGCCTTTAAGTCTAAGAGAATGATTAATTTCTGTCATAAATACCACATTACCTTGGGCCATTCTACAGCCTATTACCTCAAGGTAATGGCCTAGCTGAATCCTCCAATAAGAGCTTGATCAGCATCATTAAGAAAGTCTTGGACGAGAACAAGAAAAATTGGCATAAAAAGCTTGTAAATGCACTATGGGCAGACAGATTGACCACTAAGAGATCTATTGGGACCAGTCCCTATCAATTGGTTTATGTAATGGAGGTAGTATTCCCTTCTTCTTTGGAAATCCCAGTGATAAAGTTGCTACAAGAGATACAAACAGAACCTAATGATATTCAGAGAAGAATCAATCAAACTATTCACTTGCAACAAACAAGAGAGGAGGTCTATCACAAAGCTCAAGTTCTACAAGGAAAGCTTAAAATTTTATTTGATGAAAGAACCAAAGCAGAGGATTTTTTCATTGGGGATAAAGTTTTAAAGTGGGATTCCAGAAGAGAAGATAGGGGAAAACATGGGAAATTTGACTTCTTATGGAGAGGACCATTTATCATTCAGACTGTACAAGGAAACAACACCTACTTTTTGAAAAGCCTGGATGGTACAGAAGCAGATGATGGACCAGTCAATGGCCGAATGTTGAAGCATTACTTTGAGCCACTTTGTTACAAATACCAGCACTTTAATTTGTACATAATAGGGTTTACTTTCTGCAGTTTATTACAGCAATAGGATAAAATAGGTGACAACAAATTTTGTAGAAAGAACAAGGAATTGTGCCACCTTTGGGTATTGCAATTTAATCCCATCAGAAGAAGCTAAAGAAGTAGACTTGGGAGCTGTGAAAATGATGAGAAATAATCAAATAGAGTACCCAAAATAGAGCTGCAATTTTTGGAATGAGTTCATGAGAAATACAGACATTACAGAGGAGCCATTTTGTGAACAACAAAGGAGAAATTTTAGAATACAGCAAGAACTGAATATAAGGCCATCTGACCTGCTGTTCTTGACTTTTCACTAGGAAAAGCCATCCCCAAGTGGAGCCACTGTTAGCTTCCTATACCAATAGGTTTCATTTTCCATGATTGACTGGAAAAGTGCCAAAAATGTTCATCCTTTCCATGCTGCAAAGGTTCCATATTTTGAAGAATTGCACTATGTATAGCTGGTTGACTCTTGCCACAGTTGATGAATAGTCAGATAGTCTAATCCTGGCTAGATCATGTTTGAATTTACTTGTCTTAGAATAGAGAATAAAGGTATGCACAAACAGTTCAAGCTTGGCAGACAAGTAGTTAAGCAGAGAGGCAAAGGGTCTCAACAGCTTAATCTGAGCCCTGGAAGAGATAAGGGTAGATTTAGATAGGAGGGCAGCTAAAATAAGAGAGAGGAATCAGGGTTTGCAAGTTCAAATGCACCCAATGAAAATGAAGAAAACATGTTAGGTGTACTAGGCTGGGTAGGAAGTTTTGATGGTATAGAAGCAGGTTTATGAGCAATTTTCTCCTTTGGAACAAGTTTTCATCTCATAAAAATCATAAGGTACCATGGCAAGGTGGCTACAAAACAAATGGAGCATGACTAATACCCCTCCCCATTTTCCCAAGAAAATCTTACTAACATTCTCCCCAAGGACAATGAGATCTGCTCATTACCTTTACTCCACTTCATTTCATAGAAAAACTAAGTGAAAATGTGTTTTCATCTAGGCAAAACAAGCCACATTTCTTGTGTAAAATGTCTTTATTCCATTTTGCCAAGTTTCCTAAACTTCACAACTTGGTATCCTTTCATTCCCCCCATGCCTAAGTTTTCACTCTATAAACTTAGCCTAATCCATACAAACCCATCCCACATAGTCATATTAACCTACTGACACTATTTTATAGCTCCTATGTGAATATTTCCCCTCCCTTACTATGTAAAAATACACAAAATCCCTAAATATTTAATACCCTGACCCTTGGCTAAACTATAGCTATGTTTTAAATTTTTTTAGGGAGTTATTGGTCCGCCCGGGGCCAATAACAACCCTCCACATGCCCCATCGGGACTTGTTTAGCCTCTGGATAAATAAACAACCGAAAACCCGCATTTTTACCCCCAAAACCCATTTAACCCAAAGTCGGAAATACACCACAAAACATTACAAAAACCCGAAATATTAAAGCGGGTCCCCCGCAGATAACCCATCACCACCTTCATTACCTGCCAACTGTCCGATCATCGTCGACAGATCCAATGGCTGTCGGCGATATCAGAAGCCCTAACATGCCGAACTATAGCATCCAGGGGATGGGCTGTATTTCTGCCATACTGAGGATGTGTGTCAGGCGCCCGACTTGTTCGGAGCCCCCTCCCCCAATACCACCTTCCTCCAAAGATGGTGTGGGGAATACCAATTACCACCCCACCGCCTCCCCCCTGACGTCACATGCCTACGTCATTTGCTGACGTCACCCAACACGTCACATGCCACATCACCTGCCATGTCACCATCCGTACCCCGCTACATGACAAAATGATGTCATGCTGACATCATAAAAAAAAGCGCACCGAAACCCGCCAAAGTCAAAAATTCGGGTAAAAAGGGGTGAAAACGTTGTTTTTATCCATTTGTCTTTTTTTTCTCCAAGCGACCAGTGCATGTTGTTTTACGTTCAAAAGAGCATTTCTCACCTTACATTCCACCACCCAGCAATTCTACTCCATAGCTCAGCCCCCCGGCTCACCTGGTCACCTGCAAATTGACCATTCCGCTGAGAAAACAGGTATTTACAACAAATTTCTCCCGACCCTGTTTTTATTGGATTTCACTATAAAATTGCCCACAGCACCTATAATTTGAAGAAGAAACACTATGTTGCTTCCAAAAATACCCACCATAACCTCTGTCTTGCCAAATTCACCATAAATCCGCACAGTGAGCTAAAATTGAGCTCGTTCGGCCTTGCAAATTCTCCAAAAAACCCCGAAAGCTGCCTTTTGCCCACAATTGTTGCCCATTGTGCCAAAGAAGCCCATAAGTTCTGTTTCTCCAGCTAAATTAAATCCAACAAACCAGTTTCAACGGTGAAAATCCGGGAGAAATCCACAGAGCCATTATTTTGCCTATTTTGCTTACACAAGGCCAAAAATTTCCAATTTTAAAGGCAACAGAGTTTAGCCATGGAAGGTCCAGTAGCCTTGAATATCACTCCTCTTAATGCGCCCCAGAAGGAATTGGAACATCTGCCCTTAGCTAATAAAGACTATCTAATCCAAGACTTAGTAGGCTACCAAAACCATCTGCAAGCAGTTTGTGAGCTCATAAACAGTTACTTAAACCAAAATGATGTCTATGACATATGGGAATCAAATCTACCCATATACTACCTCCTCTCTGTGAATATTTACCCTGAGATAATTCACCTCTGTTGTGAGAACTATGAGCCAACAAAAAGGGTAGTTAAGACTCCATCTGGAACTACGCTTTTTCATATTACTCTTGACTCTATAAATCAAATGCTGAACTTAAAACTAACCCACCTCCAGTTTCCTCTTACCATGAAATTCTTGCTGGATGAAGGTCCCAAACTCTCCAGCTCAGAGATAACCAGAATTGCCCAAGTGTTTATGAGAGCAGATCGCCAGCCTAAGGAGCCACCTCCTTTTCACTATGCCTCTTTCAATGAAGTGGGTAGATTAGTTGTTGATATGATATCTTTTGTTCTGGGGTTCAAGAAAAGTGAGCATATTGATGAAACTATATTGGTTATGATGTCTATATTTACCCCAAGGCAGCCCCATGCTGTCAAATACAACTATGCCAAATTTATTGCCAACAAGATACATGACCAATTGTTGAAACTAGACAGGGAGGGAATCTTCAAATATTTATCCTATATCTATCATTTGTTCTTATATTATCAGCCAGATATCTTCCATTTCCCCATTAGAAAATTGGACCATAAAGGGGAAAGGAGGTCTGTGATTTTTTGGACCCCAATCTTTCATGAAGTCCACAGCTCTCCCTACTCTTATTGTGAGTTTATTGATATGTTTGTATACCCAGTCTCTCCTGATGAGAACTCCTCCTCCTAGACTGACATATGATATGCAAAAGATACTACAAATCTCCAAAAACTATAAAATAGGTGACTGGTACTTTTACCAGAATCACACTATTCTGAGGATATATGGCTGTGAGCTATGCCCCTACAGGCTACCCAGATATGTGCCAATGAGACTGTTTGCCTTGGAATATTTTAGGAAATTCATCAATTCAGATCTAAGTCACTTCCATAGCACAAAGAAAAAGGCCCAATTGAAACTCAAAGACCAGTTAGGCCCCTATGTTATGAACAAGGAAGAGGGGTGGAAGGATGCGGATGAAATATTGGGTCAAACACTCAGACTCAAGAGAAGCTTTTGCTGGGTACCCTATGACCCAAACGACTTTATCAATGCAAGAAGGGTAAAATATAGGTTGGCACCCTATGAACATTGCAGCATCCCTGACATAGAAAAGTTTGCCAACCAAGATGAGTGGGTGGAGGGCACACTAGTTGAAGAGTTTACTGAGGAAGAGAAAATGGAACAAACTATGAAAAATCTGGAAAAAAACTCTTGACTTAGATTCTTTTGGGCAGGTGTCATTCAAAATACCACAACAAACCGGGGAAAGCTCATCAACTGCTACAACTTCACAACAAGTTGCCCAGGAAAGGACTACACCAACAACAGGGACAACAAAGGGCAAGGAGTTAGTAGTTGCAAAGCAAGAAACAATGGAAGAACAACCAACTACCTCAAAAGAACACAGTCAAGGGCAAGCCCCTTCACTACAGGCACAAGCACCAAAAGTACCAGCGCTACAGACTCCTCTTCTTGAGGAGAGAAGTAAGAAAAGAAACCGAGAAGAGACCACACCTGCAAGTGGGTCAACAGAACAACAAGAGGCCAAAAGGCAAAGGGTAGATCCTCTACCTGAAGAGGACATTGTGGAAGAAATCACTAAAAGCACAAGAGGAGAGAGGGCCATCAGCCAATAGACTTCCGCTAGCTCTCACAGACAAGAAGTGGAGAGGCAGCATGGAATGGAAGTCTCCTCCTCAAGGTCACAAGCCAAGAAACGATCAGATATCAAACAATCATTTATGGAGATTAAGGCTCAAAATGAGTCATTAAGAATTCATTTGTATGATCAATTTCTCAAGATGACACCCTCCAAACAACAAAGACTAATGGCATCTTATGACATCAAGGAGGAGAAAATGATCTTAAGTCATTTCAAGTGCAAGGTTCAGCAACCACAGTCTACAGCTGACTACATAAGGACCAATATAGAGGTCCTTGCCAAAGATATACACCCAATGGACCAAATAGAATTGCACAAACAAACGGGTGAAATGGTCTATGCTACATTGGCAGATAAGGCAATGCTGGCCCACCAATTAAAAGAGTCATTGAGTAATACATCTACTCAATTGGATTTGGAGAAGATCTCTTCTCTAGCTAAAGACAATAGAATAAAGACTCTGGAAGAAATAATTATTGAGTTGGGACATGATCCCAAGGATGCCAAGGGCATCAAAGCATTAATAAAGAAGAAGGAGGAAGATATTGTTGCCCTTAGAAAGCAATTGAACCTGCCTGTCACCATGCATCCATAAACAACAGAACTAGCACAAGAAAAAGTAGAAGAGGATGTAATGGATTTGTTAATGAGAATGAATCAAAGGCTAATGCAGACAGAGCAAGAGTTGGAGAAAGAATTACAAGCTAAGCAGGAAGAGTTGACCTCCCAGCCACCTGAAACAGCTCCAACAATTGACTTTGCTCCCCCCACAGACACAGCAGCAATCCCTCCCACTGAGCCATCATCAACAACAGGTACAACAACTACAGATGCTACAACAGCAACAACAACAGAGCCAGAGACCAGCATGAGGATGGAAGAAATTATGAAGGCAATGAAAGAGCTAGAAGCTCAAATGTCAAAGCTCAAAGAGGGAAAAGAAA
Organism: Pinus taeda; assembly: GCA_000404065.3. NCBI lineage: Eukaryota > Viridiplantae > Streptophyta > Pinopsida > Pinales > Pinaceae > Pinus > Pinus taeda. The sequence goes on from APFE030800844.1 coordinate 51,833, forward strand.
GACTAGCCAAGCTAGAGGTGAGCTATGACAAGTCAAAAATAATAGTGGCAGAGAAGACCAGAGAGGTGAAGGCCCTGGAGAACAAGGTGAAATCATTGGAAAAGGATCTCACATTGCTTAAACCTCTGGCAGACATTAAATGATTTTGTGGACCAAGATTGGCCAGTCCATTACTGACCAATGGCTATCAATTCAAACAATATATGAACAAATTGAATTGATAGAAAGGGCACAAGAGCAAATTCAAAGGGCCAAGGCATCATTGGGAAATATGCCTGAGCAGGCCAATAGGTTGATCCATTTTTTGAATACCCATACGAAAGAACAGCTAGCAGCTTTGGAGATCTCGGACGGGACAACCACCATTTTGATAGTGAAGAAGGTGCTAACAATGAGAAATTTTGTACAGACTTTGGAAAGGAAGTGCCAAGAGATGCAGATGGACATTAATGCCTTCACATAGAAATTCACAATCTTGCAGCAGAAGGGTCTGCCCAGTTTACTAACAAGCAACCAAAAATTGTTATCACATCAACAGTATGCTCACAGGGTAAACATGTATGTAACAAATCAGATCACTGTATCATCCAGTACTTCAGAAGACACAGGACCTCCTTCCGGACAGAGTTTATATGACAAATTGGAAAATTTGTTTTTATATAGAACATGAAATAAATCATCTTTTTGAAGTCAAGCCTAACTTTTACAGGTATACTGAGGCTGATGAAACACTTTTGAAACTACAAAGACATCAGTTGCCTACAGACCAGTGGTGGCAGAGTATGCTGGAAGTTTTACCTAGGTAATTTGGATCTTTCTGCCTATGTACACTTGGTCAAATAGCAAGACACGTGGCAGATATGGAGGAAGGAGATCAAGCGAGGATCAGGACACATTAAAGCTAAATCAAGAGCAGGTGAAAGGATCAAGACAGCAACACAGGAATGCAAATTAAATACACAAATACCAGCCAAATTCCTGGGTTGAAAAATCGAAAATATCTTGTCAATTAAAGCAGCCAGCATAGCCACAATAACTCCTACCTTTATTTCTACATTTATTCCTCTATCAGAGTAGGTGAAGGAAGTTATTACTTCACATCTTATCCACAAGATATCTTGTAACTCTCTTTTTGTATAAATACCCCCCCAAGGAATGTATTTGGGGTTGGTGATTTTCCTCTTTGGACCATGCTGTAACTCTGATAGTTTTTAATACAAAGGATGTTGAAGTGCACTGATGCTGGACCGTTTGACTGTGGATCTGATGTTCTGAGCTCTGCTACAGAATTCCTTTGTCTTTCTTTGGGTCAATAAGTTATTCTAAACTGTGTTTTTGTGTTTTCTATGTTTGCAAATTTCATATATGTTTCATAATCTTAACGACAGGGAAAAAAATAGCCCAGAACTTGTTTAAATACACTTTGTGTTCAATTCCTGGTGTTATTTATGTTTTCTACAGAACTAGCATAAACAGAAATCCTTAGATGATCATGTTTCCACTAATTATTTCACTTTGAAAAGTGCCAAGGAATTCTTGATTGCTCCTTGAAAATATTCAAGCACCTTCCCTCTGCCACCATGATAAAGGATTCTTGACTACACTTTACCCCTGGCACACATCCCATCAATTTCAAGATTTCAATATTGTTCCAAAACTGATTAGCTTGCTCTATAGTATTGCCCTTTATCACAAAAACACACTCAGCAGTCCATCTTCATAGACTCCATTGCCCAATGAAATAAACTCTTTCAGACTTGCATCCTAACTCTGTTTAAAATCACCAACCAAACAAACTTAAAACAAAACTCTGCACATCATAACTAGCATAAAATACTTCAAAAAACAAAGTTAAATTATAAAGAGAGAGCCCTCTCTAGATGCAGTTTGGCCAGAAATTGCATCTAAAAGATTGGTTAGTGGTTACCTCGGCCGTATTCCCTTTTCTCACAAGTTTTGGGGAACAACCTAAGTGATAACAGTGGGAACATCGAGATTCTAATCTAGAGTGGGCCGACCCCTATCTGCTCTGTTTCCAGGTTGAAAAGTGGTGTCCATCTCTTCAGAAGGATAGGCGCATGCTCAAAGTGCCAATATGAAGATAAAACCCAATTCGTGTGGTCAGGCCTAGTGAACCTTAACGCAAACCAGCCTCTCACAAAGATCTGCACTATAGGTATATCGGCCAAATGATGTCCCTAAACCTCATGTAGGTCTTAACCCCATACAAAAATTACTTGCATATGAATTCTAAAACACTGAAAATAAACAATGCAAGAGCATAACACATAAAACACATATACACAGAGATTTTCCCCTGGATCCCAAAACCAGGACTACTAGCTTGATTTTTCATTATGTTCCTTTCAATGTTACAATACATATTTCTACATGCCGAAGCATCCAATACCATGGACCGAAAACCATCGCGTCCAATACCATGCACCGAAAACCATTGCGTCCAAAAAACGTGCGAAAATCATGCACAAAACCATAGATGGGTCCTCCCAACCTAACATAGGGTCCAAAACCAAAATTTTCCGGGGCACTACCCCAGACCCCATAAAGTGGGGTTACAGGTACGCCTCAAACCCCCTTGTGAACTATGTGGAAAGAATATAACACAACCCAACATTCTCCCACTTGTTGTTTTCTTTCCACAGGGGGCCACAAGAGAGCTTAGTCATTTTTCCACCCCTGAAATTCCCGTTGTCTCTCTACACCAAGAGAACTTCTCAGAGCTCACAGATTTTGTCAATGCATCTGCAGTATTCTTCAAAGCATCCACCTTTACCAGCAACACCTTTTTGTCTTCTATCATATCCCTCACAAAGTGATACTATACATCAATGTGCTTTGTCTTTGAATGATATGCGGGGTTCTTTGCCAAGAAAATTGCACTTTGGCTGTCACAGTCTATCCTTATAGACCACTGTACTAACCCCATACTTGAACACAATCTTTGCAACCAAACTGCTTCCTTGCTTGCATAAGTGGCTGCAATGTATTCTGCCTTTGTAGTTGATAGTGCCACTACAAATTGTTTCTTACTCATCCAACTGACTACACCTCCAAATAGGTTAAACACATACCCACTTTTAGATCCTCTTTGATCTAGATCTCTAGCCCAGTTTACATCAACAAAGCCACGAATATCCAAAACCTCAGAGGTCCATAACTTTAAATGAGCTGCAGAGTAGTTCCGACCTCAGATTCTTCCAACCAAAATTCTGTCTGCGAAATCCCTTGTTTCCCCTAACTGAATGTCCTCCTCGAGCCTGAGAATGATGTCTTCAGCTTTAGATTTAAAGAATCTGGATTTCTTACGAGGCCTCGCTTCAGCAGTTGTGTCCTCCTAGTGGTCAGAGCTTTCCCCAGAGACAGTTGTGTCCTCAGGGGGGCAGAAGGTAGGGCATCCGATAAGGGAGGGATGTTCGAAAAGCTGTTGGATGGAGGGGCAGATGAAAGCGGCATGATCAGGGGTAAGGAGGTGGAAATGGTGGATTAGATGGGTAAATAAAAGTTGAAACAGAGGATGAGGGAAGGGAGGTTAAGCCAGCGCATGTATCCACAGGGTTAGGGTTTAGGCAACCTGAGGCAAACCCTAGTGAGGAACGTGTTGCAGAGGAGTGGAAAGGGACAGCCAAGTCGGGGGGTCGTCCGGTAGTATCACCGGGTGGTTTGAAGGGCCTGAGAACAAAGGTAAACTGGCGATGGTTTCTATCAACACACAACTGAATGGAGTCGAGCCTTCCTCGGTAGTATATGGGGTCGTCCAGATAGAGCCTTCCACTAGCAGTTCCTCCGAGTAGTCAACAAGATCAAGTTCCATAGATGTCGGGGAACGTAGATCGTGAGCTGCTTGAGAGTAACTGTTAAGGGAGCAGCAAGAAGGGCAAGCGGTAGTGTGACTGGAGAGCTAAACGTCGGACGCGAAAGCAGGGGGTTTACGAGCACAGTAACTTGGTAAAACCTTGTTACGATAGTAGAGACGAAGGGTAAGGTAGAGTGACCAAACTAACTTATAGCCTACGTGTTCCTATTGAACGCTGCCAACTATAGTGTCTCGTACTGTAGACACAAGGCCCTACCCATATTCACATGCGCGTTCCATCGTCCATTTTCTCGTCAACACTTTTCATGATTTTGTGTACACTAATGATGATTTTATAAACTATAGTTAAAACATATTGAAATTTTAGTGTCCCATTGGAAATGAGTCAAATTGTCTTAGGGTAAGATGTCAAAAGAGATAATTTTAGCCTTTCAAAAAAATTTGCTCTTGGTAGAATGACTCATTGAATTAGATGTTGATTTTTAAAGTTTTTTTGTAATGATATTTGGCTTATAATTCCATGGTTGAAAATTGTTGAAATTTTAATGCTTTTTATACTCATGATATTTGGTTTTTATACCATGGTTGAAGAATATTAGACTTTTAAGGATTTTCAAAGTCATGATATTTTATTTTTAATGTCATGGTTAAAATTGTTGGAATTTTAAGGTTTTACATGAACATGATTTTGGTTTTTAATTCCGTGACTAAAAAATGATGCAATATTAACCCAAAAAAAGGGTTTTAATGCAACATCACCACTTTTCGATTCCAGGGTGTTCTCTAAACATTTTTCGTGCAAAAAAAGGTCTTTTTATGCCAAAGTTCTTGCTTTGAGGTTATATTTCTCGTTACATTGGTAACATTGTTTCATTAGTACAACCCATGGGTGTTGTCGTGACTTGCCTCCACCACCTTCACCATACCATCCACTCACGGAGGTTGCGTTTATATACCATTTGGAAACCTCTAAGCAGGTTGTGTAGACAAGTGCTCCACCTGCGATTAAATCTCTATCATTGAGGGAGAGATTCGCATTGACATCATTCATTGGTGACTTTTTTCTTTATGATGAATTTTATTGATTCTATGAATTATTTGTTTAAACTATATGCTCTGACTCTTCTGACTATTGGAGGGTGGTATTAATGAAAGGTTGGGGACGCGGGAGAGGTTGACATCCTTCCAATTGATTGTAGCATCTTCGACAAGTCTTCTTGGCCCGAATTATAAGTTTATAGGCTTGAATTATAAGTTTTATGGGCTTGAAATTTAGAAGTTAATTTTTGTCTTTTGACTAATTATCTTTCTTTTTATTTTCCAAAAATGATTGATTTTTTTTTTTTTTTCTTTTCCAAAAGCAATTTTCCCAAGTTTTCATAGGATAAAATTATTTTGCATGATGAATCTCCAATTTTTTTACAAACAATATAAATTCCTAAGAGATTTGACTAGTTTTATAAAATATTGTTGAACATATATAGTTGGTAGTTTAAGAATAAATAAAATTTGTTAATGTTTCTACACCTTTTTTTGTAAGTTTTAATTTATTATTTGAAATGAGGTTGACATGTTGTGCATATCTTTGCCTATCAATGTTCTACCACTAAGGAAACTAGACCACTAACAAAACAATAGATTATCAATTTAATATCTAACATAATATAATTTGTATGTACTACAAAAACTCTCATTATAGACTGACAATGTCTTCCTTGATCCTTATTTAAAGTATAAATACTATCTATTAAGTATCTAATATCCCAAAAAACAGAGTCTAAATTGTCATAACTACGCAGACTAAACCTTTTACCTAATGCAAGCCATGAATATTCTTACATGAGGAAAAAATAGAGAATTAACAAGGAGGAAGTAGCCACCTCAATTGGAATTTTCTCCACTGAATTGTTGTCATTAGGACCTTCTAGATGAATGAGGCATTCTTCCAACCTAGTCATTGAATCCCACATCTCTGCTTGAAATTCCCCATCTCATCAAGCACCATCAAAATTTCATTTTTGTGTGCGATGCTTGTCTAAAAGAACCAAGCGAGCATGGTTTTAATTCACTACTATAGATCTATGGTTGATAGGTACTAGTTTTCTCTACCACAAGTGTTCCCAGGATCAAGCACCCATTGACATATGTCCTCTAGAATTTCATTATCGTGGACCCCAAATCCTATAATTCTTGTTCAATATTAGGTGGGTTATGGTCCCAAAACTCTTGGGACGAGATTTACACATGCAGTTGAGCTCAAGCACCTCCTAATCACCACATCCAACATGTGCCCAACTACATCGAGCTTGTTGTCATACCATTGTCTCTCTCTTCAATTTATTAGGGATACCCTCCTCCCTTTCAAGAATTAATTTTTGTGGATTATATATGAAAAAAGGGCTATTGATTAATGCATTTATATCTCATTGCTCAAACCATCATACATTCTCTATTTTCCCATCAATAACCAACATAAAGTCCTCTTATCCATAATCAATGTAAACTTTGGATAGATTAGAGGTGTAGTAACCAAATGTAATGTAAATAAAAAAACAACCAACTTAAAACCCTCCCAAAAATCAAAAAAATAATATATGTAAGTGAAGAGACTTGTGCATAAGCATGAATTGTACCAAAATAGGAAATCAATATGAAATTAGTTAAGGTGTCACTTTTCACTTGCATGGAAGTTGCAATATAGAATATAATGTTGAAAAGGCAACAAGAAAGTCTCAATTTGATTTAGCCTTGGTCAAATTGAGAAAATATGAATTTCCACGTCAACAAACAACTTGGATGTAGTTAACTTCTATGACATGACTGTTGTCACTCAGTTAGCTCAATAAATTCAAGTTAGAGGAGTTGGAGTTTAGTTAAGCATGTGTTATTTCCAATTTGAAGCAATCGAGATTAGTTATTTCAAGTTGTTTTCAGTTAAACTAGTTCTAACTATTGATAGAACGAGTGAAAGGTCAGTAGTGCAATGGAAAACAATCGAACTCAGTGATCATCCAGTTAACTGATTAGTCAGCCAAAAATAGCTAGTGCATGCAGAGAATTCGAGTACCCCAGCTGTGGTGGAGATTCCAAGCCAGTGTAACATCAATTGTAGTCTAGTTTTGAGTGTACATGTGTTTCATGTAGTCATATTATTAACCTTGGGAATTGTGCAATCAATTGGAGTAAATTACTAAATAATAGGGGCCTAATTTCCTTAGGAAATGTGCAAGGAAATAGTGACTCAAGTAGAGGCAGAAATTGACTAAGTTTGGGTCAGAGCTTCTTAGTGAGCAGAGATATAGGTTATTCACTTGCAAATTGAGCTCAGATTGATCTAGAAATTGTAATACATCTCTATTCATCAGATTAATGCAAGCAAGAAAAGGGGTTTTTAGCATATTTCTATCTCCTGGAAAAATATTGTGTGCATGTGTGTTATTTCTCATTGCATGTTTGTGATTGATGTTCTAAATTGTTAATTGAATTCAATATAGCAGTACAGTAGGATTGTGTCTTGTGATTTAGATTAAATTTTCATAAGAAATTGCAATTCTACACCATAATTTCTACATGGTATCAGAGCTAAATTCACACTACAAAAGGAATTTTGAAGTTGTTTCTTAGAAGGATCGAATTTACAGTTTAGTGTAGTAGGATCTCTTCAAAGTTGGTCAGATGAAATTCAACAGGGTGAGACTAGAGTATTCCTTGGAAGGAAACTCTAATTTCATTACATGGAAGGATCACATGGAGGCAATGCTAGATAACAATGGATTACTAGAATATGTCAAGACAAATATTGCAAAACCATAAACATTTGATGCACAAAACCTAGCCCAATGGAAGAAAGATGTAGCCAAGGCGAGGAGAATAATCTTGGAGGGAGTGCTAGACCACATTGTCTCAAATATCCATGGAAAGAAACTCCTTTCACAATGTGGAAAGAACTGACATAATTGTTTGAGAATAGTAGTGACCACAGGAAGTTGGAACTCAAGGATAAAAAACAAAATATCGAGATGCAAAAGAATGACACTATTCTGTGGTATCTGAGAAGATTTACGCATGTTCATGATGAACTTGGTGGAGTTGGTGTTAACATTGCATAAGATGATTGGGTAAGCCTAGCTCTTCTAGGCCTTCCCAAAAGTTAGCATAACTACCAAGACTCGGTCTACAGGAGGGATAAATTACTGTATTGGGAATGCTTACAGTCTGATTTGGTACAAGAGGAGATAAGGCATAATACCAGAGATGAGACCTCATCAAAGGGTGAGGATGAAGAAATATTTGCATTGGTTGGAAAGGAAAAGAAGGGAAAAGGGAAGAAATCTCAAACCAAACTAGAATCTAGCCAAGGGGGCAAAAAGAAATATTTGTTGAAAATTAAATGTTTCAATTTCCATGAATTCAGGCACTATGCCACAAAGTGTCCACACAAATTTCGAGCAATAATACCTCGGAAGGAGCATTAGGTGAATATTTTGCTTCACATTTTTAGCTTGACTTCACCCTTATCGCATGCATGACAAAAAATGTGATGGGGAGCATGTGGTACTTAGACTGAGGTGTATTGTTCCACATGACAGGGTGTAGAGAGTTTTTCAATGACCTATACGAGAAAGATCTCTAGATGCACATCGGGTTGGGGGACGACAGAAGGTACAATGCGACCGAGGTTGTTACAGTCACCTTTTAGAGGGATTTAGGATCCCCTCTCAGACTCAAGGATGTCATGTTCATTCCAAGTCTAAAGAAAAATCTCATCTCTATTGTAGTTTTGGAAGATCATGATTATGATGTGATCTTCAGAAAAGGGAAAGAATCCCCAAGACACGTAGCCATGGGATAGGTGAAGCATATCAGGGTTTGTGTGAAGAACTTGTATAAGCTAGATGTCGAAGATTGTGCTGCATTAAGCAATAAGGCAAAAAAAATAAAAAGTTGCGATTTCGGTGAACTTTGGAACATAAGACTTAGCCATTTTCATCATGGAACCTTGAATATTATGCAACAAATAACCACTAGCCTCCCTAGAGAAGCACTTGAGCAGTAGGAAGTGTGTAAAGGATGTACCTTGGGGAAGTATCCAAAATCCACATTCCATGATTGGGACAACAGAGAAAATTTAGTCTTGGAAAGGATCCACTTTGATTTTTGTGGACCTTTCTCGATGACCTCCACTGCCATACACAAATATTTTTTCCTTTTTATTAATGAATTCTCAAGGAAGCGTTAGATCTTCTTCATGTGGAAGAAGGAAGATACATTCTCCAAGTTTGTAGAATTCAAGGCACTAGTTGAGAAATAAGACAGCAAGAAGGCGAAAGCTCTCAAGAGCAATAATTGAGGTGAGTATGTTTCGAATGAATTCAAGAGTTTTTGTGTGAAGGAAGGCATTCGAAGAGAGCTAGTAGCACCCCAAAACCCACAATAGAATGGGATAGCTAAGAGAAAGAACAAGAGCATTATGGGAGCAACGAGAGCTATGTTACATGACTAAGGCCTACCACTACATTTGTGGGTTGAGGCATGTAACACAATAATTTATTTGCAGAACCAGAGTCCTCATCAGATTCTCTATATGATTACACTAGAGGGGACCTTCTAGGGGAGAAAACTAGATGTGTCGCACTTCAAGATTTTTTGAGCCTATGTTTATTGCCATTTCTCCAAAGAATAAAGGAAGAAGTTTGATACGATAACAAAGTTGGGGGTATTTTTGGGTTACACAAAAACTCCTCAGAATTACTATGTTTACTCACCTTCCCTTAGAATGATAGTTGTATGAAGGGATGTAAATGTTGATGAGGAGAAAGTGATGTGGTACTCTCTCAAGAAGGATATTTAGATCCCACCAGAAGAGGAGATTTTGAAGTTGTGGAACAACCAAAAATTAAGGAGCAGAGACTGGAGACATCCACTCAAGCAGAACTATCCAGAGAAGGTAGGAAAAGAACCACAGAAACTAATAGACTTGTGAAGGATGCGAGGGAGAATGTGGGAGCTCCCTCAAATTTGCATAGGAAAAGGAGGTCACCTGAGAGGTACATGTGGTGACATGGATCTAATTATTGAGCTTGTAAAGACTAAACCATCCTCTTTCGAGGAAGTAGTAGAAAAATCTATTTGGATTAATGCAATGGTGGAGGAATATGAATCCATTATAAAGAATAATGTTTGGGAAGTGGTCCCAAGGCTGGTAGATAAATTATTTGTGGGTTTGAGATGGATCTTCAAGGTTAAGCATGTAACAAATGAAATAATAGAGAAGTATAAGGCCAATTTGTGGCCAAAGGATTCTCTCAAGTTGAGGGAATTTACTATCAGGATACCTTTGCTGTTGTAGCAAGGTATTCATCCATTAGATAAATTCTTGCTCTAGTTGTGCAGATGGGATGGAAGATCCACCAGATGGTTGTAAAAACAACAATTCTCAATGGTTATATTGAGGAGGAGGTGTACATCGAGCAACCATAAGGGTTTGAGACAATCAATCGAGAGTCTCATGTGTGCAGACTCAAGTGAGCATTGTATGGTCTCAAACAAGCACCCCATGTTTGGTACACTAAGATCGACAATTATCTCAATGGTTTAGGAATCACCAAAAGTGAAGCGGATGTGAACCTCTATCATATTTTGGTAGAAGGTAAATTTCTTATTATTGTCTTATATGTTGATGATTTTATTTTAACTAGTGATTAGCAACTGATTAGATATTGTAAGGAGGACCTTGCAAGGGAATTTTAAATGAAGGAATAAATATATTATACATGGAGTAAACCCATGGAGACACCTCTAGCGACCAACTGGAGGAAGGAGGATGCCACTTCAGGTGAAGAAGTGGATGTTACCATTTATCGGTAGCTAGTGGGTTCACTGATTTATTTTGTGAACACATGACCAAATATATGCTATTCAATCAAGCAGCTAAGCCAATCTATGGTTCAGCCAACTAAATTATTTTGGAAGGCAACAAAGCATGTTTTACGGTACCTCAAAAGCACTACCGAGTTTGGACTGTGGTATAAACGGACAGAGGGAGTGAAGTTGTGTGGCTTCACAAATGCAGATTAGGCAGGGAGTCCATCCAACTAAAAGACTACATGAAGTGGAATTCTCAATTTTGGGTCTGCAGTTGTTTCTTGGTACAACAGGAAGCAAATATTTGTGGCACTCAGCTTGAAAGAAACAAAATACATGGTTGCAAGTCGAGCAACATGTGAGGCAATTTGGATGAGAAAGATACTTGTGGGACTATTTGGTTAGATGATGGATCCAAATGTGATAATCAGAGTTGCATCAAGCTCTCTGAGAGTCTTGTATTTCACAATTGATCCAAGCATATAAATATTCAGTATCACCATTTATGGGACTGTGCACAGAGAGAGATAATGTTGCTACATTACATTCCTACAAAGGAACAAGATGCTGACATTTTGACAAATGATTTGTCAAGAGGGAAGTTCGAGTTCCATAGGTGTTGCATAGAGGTGGTTGATAATCCCTTTCTTGCTGAGAGGGAGTGTTGGAAATGCAACAAGAAAGTCTCAATTTGATTTAGCGTAGGCCAAATTGAGAAAAATTGAATTTCCACATCAACAGACAACTTAGATGTAGTTAACTTGTGTGACATCATTGGCCCTTGTCACTCAGTCAACTTAGTAAATTCACGATAAAGGAATTGGAGTTCAGTTAAGCATGTGTGATTGCAAATTTGTAGCAATCAAGGTCAATTGTTTCAAGTTGTTTTTAGTTAAACTAGTTCTAACTATTGATAGAACTAATGGAAGGTTAGTTATGCAGTAGGACAACATTCTAACTCAGTGATCATCTAATTAATTGATCAATCAACCCAAAATAGCTAGTGCATTTAAAGAATTCAAGTTCCCCAGCCATGGTGGAGATTTGAAGGTAGTGTAGCATCAGGTGTAGACTAGTCTTGAGTGTACAGGTGTTATATGCAATCAAATGATCAACCTTGGGAATTGCGTAATCAAATGGAGGAAATTCCTAAGTAATAGGGGCCTAATTTCCTCAGGAATTGTGCAAGGAATAGTGTGTCAAGTAGAGGTAGAAATTGACTAAGTCTAGGTCAGAGCTTCTCAGTGAGAAGAGAGATAGGTTATTCACTTGCAGGTTGAGCTCAGATTGAGCTAGCAATTGTAATACATCTCCATTCATCAAATTAATGCAAGCATGCAAAGGGGTTTTTAGCAGATTGGTTTCCCATGGAAAAATACAGTGTGCATGTGTGTTATTTCTCATTGCATGTTTTTTATTGATGTTCTAAATTGTGAATTGAATTCTGCAGAGCAATATAATAGGATCATGTCTTATGATTTATATCAAAATTTCATGAGTAGTTACAATTCTAGACCATAATTTCTACATATAACACAATATTTTAGAAATTTCCACTTATCCCATGTATAGAAGACGTATTGGGAAGATGAAACATGTCACTTTGTTGAATTTCATTTATTTGTCCCCTCACTCTTTATTAGATTTTATTCTTTTCTTTTCTTTTTTATGAAGTAATAAATATGTTTCTTTTTATGTTAATATAATATTTTCTCCTAACAATATGTGATTCATCTTTTCTTTCTTTTTTGTAATTAAAAATAAAATAAAATATTGAAAAAGATAAATATAATATTTTCCCTTAACATTATATGATTCATCTTTTCTTTCTTTTTTCTAATTAAAAATAAAATAAAATATTGAAAAAGATAAAACATACATCCTACATATTCATCATCTCACATTAATATTACTTCTTTTATCGAATATTATGTGGCATATTTTTTTATTTAATTCACAAAATTGAAATATTTTAATTGTTTAATCATAAAAGAAAATAGCAATCCAAAAATTTTATCTATAATTATTTGAATCTTGACTTTGAGTTTTATATTAAAAATAATAAAATGTAAACTATAACTAATATTATGAGGGGTTATCTCATGTGGTTGGAAGGAATAATTGGAACTCTCCCCACTCTTCTTTGATGTCATAAATATAATATGTATATTCCTCATATGAAATATATATATCTGTATATGTGGGAAAAAAAATATTATGACGTTTTTATATACATAATTAACATGTCTATCATCCACCTAATAATTCATAGCCCTTTTTCTTTTAATCCATGTAAGGTGTGCATGTTGTTTTTTAGTTAACTATCAAAAAGTTAGATTGAGGACCAAATTATCCAACAACAAAAAAAAATCCAACAAAGTATTGCACTCTAATTGGATTTTTAATACCTAAGCATTAATCCTCCTTGAGATTTAATGTAGTTTTCTTATAAAATGGAAATTGCATAAACAAAGTATTAGTCATCAATGTGTAATAGTAAAATAATTCAAATTTACTAAATAAAAGTATATGTATTAAACACTTTCAACTTACCAAATACATAACATCAAGTCCAATTATTTTAATCACCAATAATCATGGCATGATGATTTTGAATATTCAACTTTACTTTTTTAAAATATTCAAATCATGACCAAATTATAAATCCCCAAAAAAAACCTATAAATAGCTGCATTTTAATTTTGGATTTTTAACACTTGATTATTAATTCTTGAGATTTAATGAGAAAAAATCATTTAAAAAAAATTAAAATTCCATGAAGTGTTAGCATCATCATTAATGTGTAAAAGTAAAATAAGTCTACATTTACTAAAATTGTATGTAGCAAAAACTTTAAATTTACCAAATACATGATTCCAAATTCAATTATCTCAATCACCATTATCTATGGCTTAATGATTTTGAACATTTAACTTTAATTCCTTATAATGTTCAAAGCGGCCTAAATCCATCTTGATTTCTCATATACTAAGTACCTAGAGTGATCAAATCTCTTGAGATGCAAATCTTTTTTAGAGTGAAAAGAGTCCATCTTGATTTTCGATCTACTAAGTATCTAGAGCTATCAAATCTCTTGAGATGCAAATCCTTTTTAGAATGAAAAGAGATTTGATCTACTAAGTACCTAGAGAGATCAAATCCCTTGAGATGCAAATCATTTTTAGAGTGAAAAGAGATTTGATTGCTCTCAGCCCTTGGTAGATCCAAAGTTAAGGTGGATCTAGGTTGGTTTAATTTCCCCCTTTAAATAGGCTATATCCCACATGAATACCATGGGTCAATATCATAGGTTCTCAATACCATGAGTCATTTTTATTTTTTGTATTATTTTATTTTTATGGGATTATTTTTGTATGGAGTTAAGCTTCAAGTCCCGAGATGGGTGCACACAGTTCTCCAAAAATATTTATCAACCACAAGGATTATTTTTATTTTTATTTATTTTATTTT